>CM047908.1:26472941-26736119 GCA_026229545.1 Pistacia atlantica | reverse complement strand
GACTCCATACGATGCTCATGGAATTAGCATGATAATGTCCTCTGTATTGCATCAAAAAAGGCAATAATTGGAAACTCTGTTTTTGTTAACAACTTTGAATTTATGGACTCTACTACGTTTGTGGTCACGACATCTAACCTTCTTCTAAGAAAATAAGCTCTACTCCATTGCTCGAAACCAACTTAATGCTCAAGATAAATAGCAATCTTATCATCCTTAATTCAGATTTGACTGAAATATTCCTTTAACTCATCAACTCAATAAGCTTTTGCTGCCACATAATATGTCTGAAGGAGGCTACCACACTTAAAATTTTGTTATATGTTCTCGCCAAAGTGCCTCATACAGAAGCTGTGATGTGCTAAAGGGTAAATAGTGGCAATCCCCTTCTTTATAGAGTTGTGCCTATCAGATGTTATGCACAACTCGTCACTGTTAGACACTATCTTAACTAATTGCTAAAAGAACTAAGTCCACGACTTGCCGTTCTTAGAGTCAACCACACTCAATGCAATGAGATATGTGTGATTCTTCCAGTCCTATGCAGTGGCAAACAATAATGTACCTCCAAACTTTCCCGTCAAAAAGCAATCATTAATAGCCAAGACCTTTCTCATGTTTCGAAAACCTCTTATGGTAGTTTCATAAGCAACAAAAAAAAAAAAAAAAAAAAATTAAACCTCATATTCTTTTCCCACTTCAAAGCTATCTTGCAGCCTTCATTTGTCAACTCAAGGATATAATGATACGCTTCTAGTACTGGGTACCCATGCTCTAGCATACTCCTCACAAAATTTTGTGCATATTGTCTTCCTTTCCAACATTTCTAGTAGCTGACATCATATCCCAACTTTGTACGCACATAATTGAATATCCTTAGGAGATGGACCTTTCCCATCAACAAACTGACTTTTCACGAATTGTCCAATAACATCAGCGGAGGCTTGTCGATGATGGCCTGAAATATGTCCTAACCCACATGTGTGCTCACGGGTATACATGCTAACAATAAATTTCTCAAATTCCATATACCTTCTACAATAAACTTGCCACCTACAGTTTCGGTCACGACATTCAGTTGCTACTATCGATGAATTAGACTTTTTAGTGATAAACTTAAAATTACCTTTCACAGCAACAAGTTTTAGCTTCTTGACCACTTCCTCCTTGTCGTCAAATAAATACCTTACGTGCAAGTCTGAACCATCAGTAAACACATGAGATGCTTGCACTACCAACTACAGTTGCCACCTTTGAATCAACAAGGATTTCTATAGTGTTTCTTCCTCACAAACTACACCTATTGCATGATCTATATTTACAAGAATCGATCTCTGCATCTGCGGGAACATGTACAATTTCCTCCTCGTCCACAATATTATTTTGCCCCTCATGAACAACCTCTTCTATAGTGTCCTCACCACCTAAATCACCGTCTACTCCTAATTTCTCAACAAAGAATTCAATGCCCTTGTAGTTGAAATTAAAACCAATATTCTCCTCACCAACTTGCTCATTCTTCCATTCATTTGAACTAACTTCAAACGGTTTATCCACAACAAAAACCCATAAAATCGGCCTCGAACCATTATCACCCACATCAAACTTGTATAACTTTAGACCTTCATCCAACTTTAATACAATAGGGGGTACCTTGTAATGTAGAGGCAATCTACTTAAAATGTACTTCATGATTATATCACTATGCGGGCAGCTCAACTCACCTCTTCTAATGATTTCATTAATCAACTCATCAAAAGTAACTTCTATACTCACAACAATTGGTGTAACTTCTTTGTTCTTCACATTCCAAGTCTAGCAACTTTCGTCCTCCACCCACTCACCAAAATATTCAACACCCAACATACCTTGTCCCATGTCTAATAATAGTCAAATACCTACAATACAAGAAAAAAAATTATTAAGGGTTGATAGATTTAAAGGGGCATCTGTAGAGTCGCTTAAAGTGATATACTAGATCGCTTAAGCAATAAATCAGATCTCGAATCCTTCATCAAAGTTATTTTTCTTGATCTGCACCTAATCGACTATGGCAATTGCTACCATGCCCAACTACCCACAATGCAAGAAAATCATCAAAAATATTCACTCCTTTCAACTTACATTACATCAAAGACAACCCAAAAACCTAATCCATTAAATCAAAATCAAAACCCAAACCCAATCCATTAAATCTTAGTGGATAAAAATCTAAAATACCAAGAGGAGTAACACCAACCTGGCCGAAATATTAAGAGGAGGAGGAGGTGGAACTTCACCGGCTATTATCAAAATATCTCTTTCTTTGGGTAACAAGGAAGAAGAAGTTGTAGAGGAAGAGTAGGAGGAGGAGGAGGAGGAGGAGGAAGTGGGCTTTGGTTTTGCTGAAAAGAATAGCAAAGAGGGAGGCAAGTCATTAATGGCGGGAGGGAGGGCAACAAATTCTTTGTTTTGGTTTGGGTTTCTTTGCAAAATTTTGTGTTTTTGGGGACAAAAATAATATTTACAAAATAAGTAAATGCTTCATTAAGCCTAATTTAAACATCATTAGTGATTAATTAAACTTAATAAAAAATATGGCCATTTAGTAAAGAGTTTCAAACTTCATGGCCTTTTAATTAAATCCAAACTTAAAATGACTTTTTAATAATTTGCCCCAGGAGAGCGATGGGAGAGAAGAAGAAGTGTTTTAACTTGAATAGGATTGGAAAATTAGAAAACAAGTCCCACCAGAGGTGTGCAAAACCAGATACCCGAATTAGTTATGGATTTGGCTAACCCGAATAAAAAATACGGGTCAAGTTCTAACGGTATCTGGTAACTGAATTGGTTTGAGAATGACCTTGTTTTGAATTAAACCGAAAATTCTGCTCGATTACTAATTACCTGGATTTTTAACCGAATTTCCAAAAAAAAAATTATATGACATTAATCTTTTTGTAACTTTTCTTTTATTATCTCCAAAAGATGCATATATAAAATTCCCCATAATAAGATAGTGAAACTGAGATTAATAAAGAGATGAGTTAATTAGAAGCTTTTTCAGCCTATGCATATCAACCTAGGAACGCATGTCCAATTCCTCACAATATATATATATATATATATATATATATATATATATATATATATATATATATATATATATATATATATATATATATATATATATATATATATATATATATATATATATATATATATATATATATATATATATATTGGAATTTCTTATTAAGAAAAAGAAAATGATGTAATGAAACACTCTTATAAGTATCTAAACAAATAAACACACAAAAAATCAATTTACAAAGCATGGTATCTTTTCCACAAATATTAGACCTAAAACTAAAAGTTAATATATGGATCAATGAAGCCATTAATTAATGTAAAAGTCTGTTTCAAATAGAAGCAGCTAGATGATCGATGAGTGTGGGGCCATAAGCGAGAAACACATGTGTTATGCCTGAAAAAATAAGGCTGACGCAAGGTCCAGTCAGCATGAAAAGTCAGAGCCTCGGTAGACCCGCAGCCACTTAGACACGGCCATGTCGCGCAATGACACGAGTAGCATGCTCCCGTCAGTGTAGTGGGCGCGCGTCAGACTAGCTAGAAGCTAGAGAGCTTCCACGTGTCCAATCTCTGCAACAAATTGCATAAATCACTCTAGGAAGTGCACTATGGGACATAAAGAAGGATTTGCACATATAATCCCACTAAATCACAGATTTAGTAATCATTATCCTAATCCATCCCATTATAAATTGAGAGTTCCTCTCTCATTTGGGGGATTAGCTAATCTCTCTTAAAAAATAGCACATACGCTCTCCCTCAGCCTCTCTCTTGTAATCATTAATAAAGTCAGCTCATTGACCGCGACCTGTTCTCTATCATTATTAATACAATATTGGTGGACGTAGGACTTGCTTCCTTAAAGCATCTGAACCACTTTAAACACTGTCCCCCATCTTATTTACTCTCATTCCCTTATCCACGTGTGTCTTCTAGGCCAACTCAACATTTCACACGTGCGTTTGATTGGTGTACAAATCATGCATCAATAGTTTGGCGCTAGAAGGAGGGGCCTGATTTAGTATTTGTCCTTCATCAGGAGAATCTCTAACCAACTAGTCTTACAATAGCAAATGGCTGGCATATTTGAATCTGAGCGACCCCATAATGATGAGTAGGATATCCCCCAAGTGCAAGAGGGCACCTTTTCCGAAATGCCCCCAGTTCCTAGAAATCTTGCAGAGGATATGCCCTCAAGCTCACAGCTTGATCCGGCCGTCATGAGCTACCTAGAGAGGTTCAATAATACTCTCTAAACGGTCAACCAAAGGTTGGGACTGCTTGGACAGGTTACATCACCCAAATTAAATGAAGTGGTGCCACCGCTAAAAACGCCTGTAGGTCGTATGAAAGCGCGGAAAAGGGCGATAGCCCATGCTGCACACACTGCAGCACGTCAAAGGAAGGGAAAGCAAGTGGCAAGCAATAGGCCTAAAGGCTCTGAGGGTCCAGCGAACACTGATCGCACCCAGGGTAGAATATCCGTGGCATTGAGGCTCGGAGACATGTCGCAACTTGAGCCGTCCTGTGCCACGTCACACGAACACTCCCATAAAAATGCGAGGTAGGAAGATTCCCATTATCGCCGAAATGATGACCCCGATCGTCATGCAGGAAGTTACCACACTCCGCGGGTCGGTTCGCACCACCACGAAGGTTGTGAAAGTTCCCCAAATAATGCGACGCCATCACACGGCTCTAGCTAGCGTGTGTTGAGATTAACCGAAGCTGCCGACAGAGGTGAGAAGGAGTCTGACCTATGGTCGTTCCTCAACCATAACCGTGAGGGTTGAACCCACGTTGCGGAAAGTAATCCCTAGATGGCGCCGCCGCCTCAAATCAAAGAGCTACAATGAGCTCTTGATCAACTAAAAGCTCAACAAAATGAGCAAAGGCAGGTCGCAGAGGCCTCTCCCTTTTTTTGTGGCCGTGTTAGCCGCCCTCTCCTGTCCAGATTCGAATGCCCGATATGCGGGCGTTCAATGGGAATTCGGATCCGTAGGATCATCTATACGAATTCAATGACCTGATGGAACTTCATCAAGTCTTTGAACTGGCAAAATGCCGATGCTTGGCGGTAACTCTTACATCTCACGCCAAGCGATGGTTCAGGTCGCTTCCGGCAGGATCCATCAGCTCGTGGAACCAAATGAGCTTGACATTCTTGAGACACTTCCAAGCGAACAGGAAGTTCTCAATGCCTTTAAGCTACCTCAGCAATATAAGGCAAGAAAGAGATGAATCCCTCCAATCTTACATCGACAGGTTCCATAGAGAGCTCCATAAAGTAGCTCACACTCTCGAAGAGTCTGTTCGGACTCTCATCATAGTGGGAGTTCATCCGCAGACAGATCTGTGGAAAGAGCTACAATCAGAGGATGATGTTTTCCTCACCTGTTTTTACCATCTCTCGGAGAAATACCTCCGTATCGAGAGCTTTGTGGCGGCCCTGCACCACCACGACCCCGTCACATCAGGCAGTATGCCAGGTCGGGGGGAAAATAGGAGGACTGATCATCGATGGGCTAACGACGATCAGCGAAAAGGAAAGAAACCGTGGTTCGAGCCCAAGAAATCCTATGCTCCTGTTCCTCGTCGCGATCGTGATAGGAATCAATATACTCCACTGAATGCATCCGTTTTGGTAATTCTTGATAAGTCAGAAGAGACCAGTCTGCTCGGAGAGCCTGAGCCTATGAAAAATCCCCTTCAGCTAGAAATAGCAAAAAATATTATTGCTATAATAAGGACAATGGGCATCACACCGATGAGTGCCGAGCTCTCAAGTAAGCCATCGAAGCTCTTATCAAATATGGACATTTCAAAAAGTATATTGATGACTCTACTCTCATAAAGGAGAAAAATCAAGAGGGACACGGCAAGAAGCGTCGTGATTGCAAGGGTATCTGTAGCGTGGGATTGATCTTCGGGGGAAACACGCTAAGTGCCTAGGAAAGATATGCTCGTGCAGCCCGTCACGACCCTATCCATGTGATGAACACGGTGCAACGACCTCAAAAGGTTCGCAGAGAGGAAGAGATCACCTTCTCCAAAACAGACGCAGTCTGATTGCATCATCCCTATGATAATGCTCTAGTCATCATGCCCCTAATAGGGGCGTTGCGACATCTACAAAATGTTAGTGGACAACGAAAGTGTTGTGAACATCTTGTTCCAGGCGACTTTCGAAAGAATGAATTTGGATGAGGCAGACCTGAAGCCAGCCTCAATCCCCCTCTATGGTTTTACCGGGGATCACTTGATTTCTAAGGGAACGATCCTGTTTCCAGTCATGTTGGGTGACTTTGACGAAGTGACCAAGATAACTGAATTCCTAGTAGTGGATTACCCGTCCGCTTTCAACGGTATCCTCGGGCGACCTTTACTGAGGAACTTTCGAGCAGTCACTTCGATCTACCATCTCAAGATGAAGTTTTTCACCTCGATAGGGGTAGGGGAAGTGAGCAGATCGCAGGGCTTAGCTCGCGACTGCTACGTGAAAGCAGTGCAGATGGCGTGCAAGGGGAAAGGCATCGCCTGCAGCATTCTGAAACAGGCAATGGCGATCAGCCGGATCGAACCATAACCTGGCCCGGCCGAGGATAGCATGGATCCTCAAATTCAAGAGTACCAATCCAGTGGGCTAGTTGAGGACTTATCTAAAGTGTCAGTCGACCAAAGCGAGCCGAGCAGAGTGCTGAAGATTGGGAGCAATCTCAACCCCCAACTCGCTAGCGACCTGATTTGCTTCTTAAGAGAAAATATCGATGTGTTCGCATGGTCGCATGTCGACATGGTCAGAATCAACCCAGATATCATTTGCCATGCCTTAAACATTGATAGTGAGGCCAAGGCAGTCCGCCAAAAGAGAAGAGTGATTAACCCAAGTGATACGCTGCCCTAAAAACCGAGGTAGATAATCTCCTCCAGAACGGGTCCATCAGGGAAGCACTCTATCCGAGCTGGGTTACCAACCCGATTCTAGTAAAGAAGCAGACCTGTGTTGACTTTACCGACCTTAATAAAGCATGCCCAAAAGATAGTTTTCCCTTTCCAAGGATTGACCAGCTCGTGGCTGCCACCTCCGGCACGAGCTGCTGAGTTTTATGGATGTATATTCGGGATACAATCAGATTCCGATGTATGCGTCGGACGAAGAGCATACCTCATTTGTTACAGATCGGGGGCTGTACTGCTATAGAGTTATGCCCCTCGGCCTAAAGAATGCTGGTGCGACATACTAGCGGCTGGTTAATCGAATATTTTTCGAGCAAATTGGGAAATCGATGGAGGTCTATGTAGATGACATGCTAGTCAAGTCACATGTCGCTTCGGATCACATAGCGCATCTCGCTGAGATATTTGACATCCTCCGGAAGTATAGAATGAAGCTAAACCCTCTCAAGTGCTCGTTCAGAGTGTCTTTGGGAAAATTCTTGGGATACATGGTTAACCAGTGGGGAATAGAGATCAACCCTGAGAAAATCTAAGCCCTCCTCGATATGAAGAACCTGACCAACAAAAAACAGGTCCAAAGCCTCAACGGGCGAATAGCGGCCTTGAGTCGCTTCATATCGAGGCTAACAGATCACTACTTGCCATTCTTCAATGCACTTAAGGCCAACAAGAAGTTTGAGTGGACTCCCGAGTGCTAACAGGCCTTCCAGAGCAATAAAGAGCATCTCGAAAAGCCACATTTTCTGTCCAAACCTCTCCCGCAAGAGACCTTTCTCTTGTACCTATCCGTCTCTCAATTTGTGATCAGCGCAAATTTAGTTTCGGAAGAGAACATGACATAATGGCCAGTGTATTACGCGAGCAAGCGTCTATTAGATGCCGAGATGCGGTATCCAGAAATGGAGCGATTGGCTTATGCCCTGCTGATCACTTCTAGGAAGTTGCGACCTTACTTCCACAACCATTCAGTAAATGTAATGACCAATCATCTGCTTAGACAGGTCCTCCAAAAGCCAGAGGTATCGAGCAAATTGCTCAAATGGGCCATGGAACTGAGTCAGTTCAATCTGCATTAGAGATTGAGAGCAACTATCAAAGGGCAGGCTATTGCCGATTTCATCTCAGAATTCTCGCATCATCCGGAAAAAGAACTCGAGCAACAGGCCAGCGAAGTCAGTTAGGAAACTATTCAGAATCTGATGACCTGGAGCCTTTATATTGACGGATCATCGAACAGAAAGAGGGCCGGAGCAGGTCTTCTCCTCTTAAGTCCCGAGGGGACTCGTATTCACGGAATCCTCTAGTTTGGGTTCAAAGGGATTAACAATGAGGCTGAGTATGAAGCTTTACTCGCTAGGTTGCGATTGGCCCGAGAAATGGGCACAACTGCGATCAGCGTCCATAACGACTCCATGCTGGTTGTTAACCAGATTTTGGGGGAGTATCAAGCCAAGGAAGAAAATATGATCAGTTATCTAAAGAAAGCTAAATCTGCACTCGAGTTGTTCAAGCATTTCACGATCACGCAGATTCCTAGAGACAACAATTTTGTGGTAGATGCCTTGGCAATGATAGCCTCATTGATAAATTCAGATGCACCGGAAAGCATTCCTGTTCGGTTCATTGAGACTCCCAGTGTTAGCTCGATTGAACAGGCCATGAATGTGGCAGATTCAGTTTCTTGGATGACTCCAATCATTCAGTATCTTAGAGACGGGACCTTGCCCAACGACAAGGTCGAAGCAAGGGCCTGCGAACAAGGTCTACTCGTTACATGCTTATTGGAAACCAACTGTACAAGCGATGGTTTAGCACCCTTCTACTTTGATGTGTAACCGACGAGGAAGCAGACTACATCATGTGAGAGGTACATAAAGGGATTTGCGACAATCACACGGTCGCGCGATCTTTCACCAACAAGGTTGTTCGTCAAGGGTATTATTGGCCCTTGATTCAAGAAGACGCTTACAACTTTGTTACGAAGTGTGACAAGTGCCAGCGGTTCGCGAACAAACCGCGAGCTCCTTCCCACTAGCTGATAACCATGTCCAGCTCCTAGTCATTCTCCAAGTGAGGAATCGATCTCATCGGTCCAATGCCAATTGATAAAAGGGGAGTTAAGTATGCGGTGGTTGCGGTGGACTACTTCACCAAATAGGTCGAAGTAGAGCCATTGGCCATGATCACCACCAAAAAGCTCAAGGACTTCGTCTTCAAGAACATCTTGTGTCACTATGGGATTCCTCATACCCTCATATCCGATAACTGAAAGAAGTTTGGCAATAAGGAATTCAAGCAGCTCTGCTATGAGCTAGGTATTCACAAAAAAATTGCCTCCATCGCAAGGTCGCAAGCAAATGGTCAAGTTGAAGCCGTCAACAAAACCATCAAGTACACTTTGAAGGCCAAACTTAGCGCAACCAAGGGAAACTAGGCCGATGACCTCCCTGAAGTCCTGTGGGCATACAGGACAACTCCGAGAATCTCTACCTCAGAAACTCCATTTTCGCTAGCCTATGACTGCGAGGAAATGATCCTTGTAGAGGTAGGAACCGGTTCACTTCGGAGGGACTTGTTCGACGAAGTCGACAATAAGGCGCTTATGCGTGCAAGTCTAGATCTGGTAGAAGAACATTGCGGCAAGGCTCGGCTCAGAATAGCAGCCTATCAACAACGCACGAAGAGGTTTTTTGACACTAAGGTCGGACGAAGAGACTTCCAGGTCGGCAACCTTGTTCTAAAGAAAGTTTTTCTCGGTACTTGAGAGCCAAGTGTCGGAGTTTTGGGTCCGAACTGGGAAGGCCCTTACCGCATCGCTAAGGTAATAAGACCGAGGACTTATCACCTCAAAAGGCTAAATGGTTCCAAGGTACTGCGAGCTTGGAATGCTGAACATCTATGACCATATTATCAGTAATCTGAACTCAGTCTTTTCCTTGTAAAGATTTTTACTTTTTCAAGCTTTGTAAATAACTAGTGTAATCCTGATCTTTTGTAATCATTTTTACGTGTAATTCTGTTCGCACAAACTTATGTCAGTGTAATTGTACAGTTAGCATGCGATCTCATATGTAATGAAGGGTACGAACAGATATAAGTACTCGTGAAAAATTATCAAAAGCAATGTATTTATTTATTTATTTAAAAATAAGAGTACATAATCAGGAGAGGCTACATAAGCAGACCGCTAATTCCTATCCCCAGGCTAGTCATCACCCTCCTGTTTGGGTGCAACCTCCTCTGGAACATACTCCGGATGTTCTTCCGGGTTAGGTCCCTAGGCCGCTTCCTCAGCCTCAGTCTGCGCTAGGGATGCAAGCTTGTCCCGATACTCGTCAGGAAGGTCAAACATGTCCATCTCATGGTTTTTTGCCTGAACGGCAAAGATGGACTAAATCGTCCACTCCACAGCCTTGCTCTCTCTCTCTCTCCACTTCCTGGTGCTGCATTTCTGCAGTTAGCGCAGTGACGTGACCTTGTGTGAAGTGGAGCGCGACCTTGAGCTCTGATCGCTGCTTCTCGGTAGCCTCCCAAAGGTTGGCTCTTTCTGCTCGGCTCATGAGCTCGCTCGAGGAATTCGCAATGCCACTGGTCTTTCTCGCCTCCAATGAGAGTCTAGCCACAGTCTGCCGGAGCTCTTTTAGCTCTTTGCTATGCTTGTCTAGCTCGCCCTGCCAAAAGTCCACTATGTGGTCAGCAGCGTCTCTCTCGGACAAGAGCTGGGTTGCCTAAGCAACAGACGAGTCCTTGTTTACTCGCGCAACCTCCAGTTCTTGCTTAAGCTGTACATTCTCCTCTCGCAGCTCGACCAGACCCTTGGTAGTCCCCAACTGGACCTTCTGCTAGGGCATATGCAGGGAAAGCAAAGCCTACACGACAAGAGTAAAAAGTTAGTTTATTTCTCAAAAGTAAACAAGACTTTGTCGAGGACAGCTCATTTACTTGGCTTAAGAGCTAGAACGATGTGGACAGCAGGTCCACAGGGTTGGAGGCTAAGAACCACTCGAACGTTTCTGTGAGCCCACACTCCAGCAGCGTCAAGACCACCGACTGTAGATGATCCAGGAGTTGGCTCATCGAGTCTAACACGGGTATGTCGGTACCCTTAGCAGGGAGAGCCTCCACTATAGGCTCTTTGCCTAACCTCCTCCCGGGGATTGCGGCTGTTGGTCTTGTCTGTGGGTCGATGGAAATACTGGTCGCGCCACCAGTTGGCCCTCCCGAGCGAAATGCTTGGTAAGGCCGTGACCTCCCGAGCTGAACGCCCAAGCCTTCCATTTCGGACTTTGATTCCTCGATCCGAATTTGCCATCTCTTTTTAGGCCTTTGGGTCGTGGTCTTCACCTTCTGGCGAGCAGCTGAAGGCGGGGCCGCAGGTCGTAGGGGAGTGCCCGCCGGTGCCTCTCCTACGAGGGGACCAGTTGGAGTAGCTCCAGTTGGTCCGGTGGCCTGCCTCTGGGGAAAAGAGAAGTGCCTTGGTCATGAAGGCCTAGGCACCTTCTGAGGCATGGTCGCTGCATGCATGCGAACAACATTAGTAAAAATTCATGAGAAAAATCAGAAAAGCTAAGGTTAAGAAACTTACGCGGCGGGGGATCGAGGCCTGCTTCAAGGTTGAAGAAGCCATACTTTCACAAGTTCGCGGTTGTCACGAGCAGCTTCGTGTCGCGTCGTGACTCAACTCCGACACAAAGCTGAAGCTCGCTATCCTGTCAGGATCGTTGAGGAGCTCTAGCCTGGTCGTTTTGTTAACTGTGAAGAAACACAGTTCGTTAGCAAAAGACAAACAAGTTCGCAGAATCAAAATCATAGGAAACGAAAACTTACTTGGATCCTGAAAATGGCAAATGCCGTTGTAATGAAAAAAGAAGAATTTCGTTTTGTATGACCCCATATTGCTCGGGTAACTATGTATACCCACTTCACTAGTGGTTCGCCTAGAGAGATAGTAAGAGTCTTTGTCCTTACTTTTCTTTAATATGTAAGAGCAGCTGAGGTCCATTACAGCTAGTTCGCCTAGGCCATTCTCGCGGTAGGCGATGTACATGGCCACAGCAATCATGTACGCGTTAGGCATGAGCTATATAGCTGCGATCCCAAAGTGGTCAAGGACCGACCTGACAAAGGGATGGAAGGGTATCAACCCCCCACCCTTAAAAATGTCCTCCGAGATCTCGACCAGTTTCGAGCATTGTGCGCTTTGTCCTGGAATACCGGCATGCTGATGGCGTACTGGTCTATCACTTTTTGGAGCTCATCATCGGTAAGCACCGGCAGGACCTCTTTGATGGGACCTGCACGAATATCCTGTGCAGTCGAACTGACTTCCTCTTCGGTTCTGGTCGCTTGTGGGTCCATCTCACTGAATTTTGCAAAAACGACGGGTAGCAGTCATTCAGTTTTGGTATATTATTCTCTACGATGACGTGGAGGGAAAAGTAAGTATCTCCCCCCTTAAACCCTAGAAAAACCCTAACAGAATGTTCTTAGAGCCACCATTCGTGGCTTGAACCTAAGGAGAATGCTTCATCTCTGGTCAACCATTGACGAACTATCATCGCATAGAAGCCATGGAAAACACAAAAAGGCTAAAAATGGCAGAAAGAGTAAAGCTTACCTCCTGGGATGAACAGAATGAATCTTCTTGTTCCAAGTGTCGAATATGCGTTGGAATTGAAAGACAAAGAATTGAAGCTCATAAGAATTTCTTGCTCTCTCTCTGAGGATGAAGATTGTGACATTACCTGAAGTGAACCTAGGTTTTTATAATGAGGGAAGTGACGCTTTCGTTTCCGAAGTCAAACGACGTTTGGGCGAAAAGCGTATCTTACCGTTGATCGTGGCCACGTGTCACAGATCAGCGAAGAAAAGTGACCATCACGTTTCAAGAAACTAGATCATCGTTCCCTTCCGTTGAAAACCCAAGCGACGGCACGTTCTCCCTCTTCAATATTAAATGCGCCCCCATCCGTATTTTGTGCTCTGATAGGGAATGTCGTTTCAGCATGGCTCACATTCAATGAGCATGGCTGGCACTTATTGCGTATAAGACACGTCTGTCAAAACATGAGGTATTTCATTAAAAATTAAATGCAGTCGTTACTAAAATGGAACATATAACATCTAAAGAGGTCGTTACATAGAACACTCTTCATTAGGTCAGTCGCGAAGCCACGCGACTCTTCGATCCTATCTCTCTGGTTGCGAAGCGATGTAACTCCTAAGAAGCATTCGGTCCCAAAACAGCATGACCCCTTGTTCAGAAATGTAATAGCCACTACTACTCAAAACTTTGTAAAGAAATACATATAAAATAACATAAGGAAATTGGGCCCAATTTTTTCTTTTATTAAACATATATACATACTCTTTACAAACATATACATTTTTACACAAAATGTATAACATAAACAAAAGTCATCAAAAACATCAGGGACAGTGTAGCCACTCCTCCTCGCATGCCGACATCCATCCGACAGTGTCCTCACCTAGGTCCTGCAAAACATGGGAAAACAACGGGGTGAGCACTAAAATAATGCTCAGTAAGTAAATCCTCTACTCATACTAGCCCCATAACTCTCTATCTCTAATTCTTTCCTTACAACTCCCCGTTCAATATCTCTTTGGGTACGTCTTTCTTTTCCTCTTTCTCTTTCTCTTAGAAACTCTTTTCTCATAACTCTTTCATAAATCACGACCCCATCTCACCGGGGGCACGGCCGGGACTCACTCCCGCTACGTGACCTCTATTCACTCTAGCCCGATCGGACTCGGTTATGCATGGATTCGGAACCCTTGGCCATGTGAGTATATAATCTCTCTCTCTCGGGTACTCGGGTATAGCCCTCATCCGCATGCACTCTCACGGGCTACACCACTTCTCTAGCTGATACTCATGCCGCGCTCTCAATGCGGCGTACATGCGGGAATACTCTACCCATTACTCACGGGTTCCCCATCGCACAACCTACTCTATTCTCTTAACTCTTAAAGAACTTATACTCACATTCTATACTAAATCTCAAGCTACTTCTCAAGTGTATAAACAAAGGTGTAGAGCTATCTCATGCTCCCTAATGCACTAATGAAATGCCAACTACAAGATTTCCTCAAAACAGTCATTCTGCACCAGTCACACTAAAAAGACCATAACTTTCATTATAAACCTCTGATTGCTACGGTTCTGGTCTCGTTTCAAAGCTTAGAAACAGGGCTACAACTTCTCTGTTTTGGTCTCATCCCAGTTCGAACCGCAAGATACTAAAAAATTACTTAGAAAGTTACGGCAGTGACAGGGCAGATTTCACTTAGGCATTTCCTCAAACATCTCATGTGCATATAAACACCCTACGAAAATTACTACTAAACTTCATTTTTCTAGCCATCCAAATTGGGGAAAAAATCCCTCAATTACTCATAATCCCTGTCAAGAAAAGCACTCCCAAAAAGGATTACACAACATCTCTCAAACTTCATCTCAAACTCCATTCTCAATACACATATCAACAACATTTCTCATATTTAATCAATCCCAAATACTAAGACTAAGCACACATCTCATCTCAATTTTCAGTAGGTATACCATGTACACACATAATTAAAATAAGTCTCTACTCAAAGCTTAGTCATAACTCAACTTAGTTGGATTTACTTACCTTGTGCAAAGATGGCTTCTTTAACACTTCTCCTTCCCTTTGTGGACTTGTCTCTTCTCTACCACTCAAAATAACCACAAAGGCAGCAAGAACCAAATAAGGCTCCACTATAAATACAAGAAAACTCACATCTAAAGCATGAATTCCTACCTTAGGAAGCTTTAGATGAAACCTTTACTCAAAATCCCTCTTAAAAACCTTAGAAATCTTGGAAAATTGAGTGGAGAAATTGAGAGAATATGGGCAATGGAAGAGGCGGTGAAATGAAGATGAATAAGGGCTTTCTCTACACTTTATTCTTTTTAGTTCATATTATAAGCTTCATTTCCCATTTTGCCCTTGTCCTTTCTTGAAAATTCCATCTATATCTTTTGATTCTTTACAACTACACCCCCATACAAACCCAATCTCTACTAAAATTCCTTTCATTTTACTCCCCACTTTTCCTACTAATTAGGGGTAGAATGGTCATTGTGTCCCAAAAGAAGAATTCTCTAGAAAACTCAAGAATCTTTGTTTTAGGCTCTTCGCCGCGGCGAAATAGGGCAGAACCTACCCGTAATGCCACTTCTCCTCCTCGCTGCGGCGAAGTTTCTTCTTCGCCCCGGCGAAGTTTGAATTTCCAACTTCACCAAAACTCAACCCATTTCAAGGCAACAATTCAACCAACTCAACATACAAACTCAATTTAAGTTAAAACAATAAACTTTTAGCTAATACGACAAATCTTAAATACGTACCTCAAGTGGGATATTACAAGAAAAAAATTCCTAAGTGTAATCAGGTCGTGTACCCAGAAGATCGAAACCAAAGCACTGGTATGGTCTAAGATTAGTTCGCTCATCCTTATGCAATGACTTTATCAGGTCGCGCGCGTAAGAGCACCGCCTCGACCTCCTTTCAATCAGGTCAGTTCGACCAAAATCTCTTTGAAGGTGTCACATCACGGGATGATATGTAGTTTCCAAGGTTCGATCCTCAAACCTTGAAAACTAGGGGACTTCTGTTATGCCTAAAAAAATAGGGCTTACGCAAGGTCCAATCAGCATGAAAAGTCAGAGCCTAGGTAGACCCGCAGTCACTCAGACACGACCACGTCGCGCAATGACATGAGTAGCATGCTCCTGTCAGTGTAGTGGGCACGCGTCAGACTAGCCAGAAGCTAGAGACCTTCCACGTGTCCAATCTCCAATCTCTGCAACAAATCGCATAAATCACTCTAGGAAGTGGGCTATGAGACATAAAGAAGGATTTGTACAGATAATCCCATTAAATCATAGATTTAGTAATCATTATCCTAATCCATCCCACTTTAAATTGAGAGTTCCTCTCTTATTTGGGGGATTAGTTAATCTCTCTTAAAAAATAGCATATACGCTCTCCCTTACCCTCTCTCTTGTAATCAATAAAGTCAGCTCGTTGACTGCGACCTGTTCTCTATCATTATTAATACAATATCAGTGGACGTAGGACTTGCTTCCTTAAAGTATCTGAACCACTTTAAACATTGTCCCCCATCTCATTTACTCTCATTCCCTTATCCACGTGTGTCTTCTAGGCCAACTCAGCATTTCACACGTGCGTTTGGTTGGTATACAAATCACGCATCAACAACATGTATTTAACATCTATATTAATTTGATCAGTAAATGGAACCATCATCCTTATCTATTTCTAGGAGAAGTGTAGATACAAAAATGTACCTTCGCGGAAAGAGGGACTAATCCTGTGAGGTTGAGGCCACTAGCGATCTGTTGTACCTGCACATGTAAGGAAACTAGCGTGAAGCAGACGAAAAACACTGGGGTGGTTTTTGCCCTAGGCACTCCTATGCTCAAGTCAGCAAGGCCAAGTGAGGCTAGTTTAGTGAGGGTTAGGGAGAGGAAAGGTTACTGGAAATCTAGTCGGGGACTGTGACTACGGATGTAATGCGAAATTCTCAAGTGTGAAATCCAGGGTCTAAAGGTGTAATGTCTCTGTCCCTTGTGAGAGGGCTGGTCTTTGTTTAAATAGTGATTGTATAGTCTCACAGTCTTGGTGGGTTGGGAGTCCTTGTAGTAATGGTCTTCCCAAAGGGTGGAGTCTTTGGCTCCCTTATCTCAGCAGGAAAGGGAGTTCGAACATGCCTAGGATACAGACTTTGGAGGAATTCGGATAGTAACTGACTTCCTTAGTAAAGTTCAAGTAGTAGTGTAGTTCGTAGGCGACGGTGGGCTTCGAGTTTACCATAAGACCAGAAGGTGTTCCAGGATCAGCAGGCTTGGGTCGAGATGGTGAGGAGCGGGGAGAGTATACCGAGTGGGCCTCATCTATGGAACTCTGATTTGGGCCTTGTCAGAATTGTTCTTGAGCTTTCATCTTTATTGGAGGTGTCTCCGTCTTTGGGTCTATTTAGACTGAAGACATTTTTTGGCCTTAACAAGAAGCATCAAATGATATTTTATCTCTACAAGAATAATATTATTACAACGTACATTTAAGTAATATCTTATATATATATATATATATATATATATGATCAGACATGTTTTAACCAAACTCATCCCTAAATTTTGCAAAATCCATCACTTAACACCCTCTTGCTGATTCAGTTATATTTCTTTTATTCAATTTCCAAAAATGAATAATTTACCCTTATTTTCTAACTTTAAATGAGTTGGATTAAAAACAAATAAAATCCATCAAGGTTCAACCATCAAGCCAACAAAGTAACACCAACAATATTCATTGCATATTTATTACCCGCTTGCCCAATAGCTCCAATCCACCTCCACTTCGCACTTAACCCAAACAAAATTACAAAAATTACAACTAGAAATTTTTTTTTTCCAGTAAAAGAAAAAAATGCAACAGAAAAATCTCTAAAAATATAAAAACACTAGATGAAAAGCCCGCGTGTTACATGGATATGTTTATTGGATGTTGTTGAAACAGTTTGTAAACAAATGTTTTTAAACATTTATGCACAAAGATTTGTTTGAACTTGGAATTGACTTGGAAATTTTTAGAAAAAAGAATATGGGAGAGTATTAGAATTTGAAGCTGAGCATCCAAAAGATTTTGATAGGACGTACCATTCAATTTTGAATGAGAGTACAGAAACATTTAATATTTTAGTTCATATGTATTTTAACGGCAGTATTTTTGCAACGGCTAATAACTTTGATTATTCAATATGTTTTGAACAATGTGACGTTAATAAACATCAAGAAGCCTAACCATTTAGATTCGTTAGATTTTATTAGATTTTAATTTTTATTTAAGTTATGGTTCGATAACTTGCTTATTTCAATTAAACATCCATTTAAGTTATAGTTAAGCAAGTGACTTATTACAATTAAAAATGATTCCACATATTTTTTGAATTTGTAATAGTTATGGTGATTGGTGAATTTCTTATCATGATTCAACATTATTACAAATGCAAAAATCATGATAAACTATTGCATATTATAATTATCATAATAAACTATCTCTTGTTGATTTACAACAGCAGTTAAGACTTTAATTCAAACATAAAAATGTACGATTTGTTTTACCACACACCATTCAAACCATATGCAATTAAACACCTAATATAATTCAAAGTAATATATTATTCTTTGCAAATCTATATTTAATCTGATACAAGATCACCGTATTAATTATTACATGATTACAATATTTTCGTTGTCATTATGTTAAAATACTGAACCATTGAATCAAGTTATTATCTAAAAGTTTGTTTCCTTTTGCTGTTTAATATAAATTCAATTTATTCATATTGCACTTCTTTCATGGATAAAACGATTGAATTAAATGGATAGTTGATACTTGCGATAAACAAATAAGTATACTTTTCCAATAGCTTTCCTTACCGATATGAAAGCAATTTAATGCGATCGAGTTTTAGTTGACTCGAGTTTGTTTGAGTTCATCGCATGTGATTTGTTAATTTGATTGGAAATAGTTTTTTATGGGTTCTTATCATAAACTGTTTGAGCCTTTCATCAATCAATGATTTTTCTACTAGAGGTTGAAATGTTAATGGTCTTGATGCTTTTGTGCTGAATCATTGTACATGTTGTAGATTGTAGATTCCATAATCTTCACACGGTGAAATTCCTCTAACAATATACTTTCCAGGTGCAGTATAACCATTATTGAACATATCATAACAACATTGGTACACGAAAAGTTCTCACCATCTTAGTATTAGATTTTAAAAAGTTGTTATGATTTATGTACACCACTTATATAGAATAAGCAAGCACCTATAAGTTGTAAACTCTAGAAGATCAAGAATTTGATAATAGCAAAACAACTGCTGTTGATAATCATGGTAGAGCATCTTGAGAATTACAATCTTTAGAATGGAAATAAGTTTTTCTTCCCACACAATCTTCAGATAGTCTCCAACCAAGTCCTCCACACAAAACAGCAAATAAATCTCTACAAACAATTCTAATGCCTACTCCCATTATTCTAATAGCAAATGATCAATATTCAGCTACAAATAGCATCCACCTAAATTGTTCTAAAGCATAGTTGGGTGCTTGCAACTCGCTCACATCAGCTATTGACCATCTAAAGTGAATGTACCTGCCCTGTAGAAAGTCAATGCCTTAACACTGGGTATTGGATTTCCCTTTGGGAAAACAATAGTGCTTTGCTGATTATCTGCTGCTTCATTTTGAGCTTCTGGGGCAGAGCCTTTCCATGACAATGCAATTGAAAATGGGAAGCTCTCATTTACCTTAGAAACAACCACAAATGAAGAACCATTATTGATCATTTTTATGCATAATCTGATTAAATCATAACATGAAACTGTATACCTACTTAGTCACAATTAAAGCATAACATGGATCAGAATTGCCTTGGCCAAAAAGAGAGTAAAAGGCCGCTCATCAGGAACAGAGAATTCAATGACATAAACTGCCTTTCACTCGTTCTAGTAAAAGGTTTTGTCATTGAATTTTCTATTCCTGACGAACAGCCTTTTACTCAATGATTAAACATTGAGTTACTATGACATAGTATCACCAAGTGTACAGGAGAAAATTAATATCATATGAACTGAAACACTCAACTTCAACCATCCAAGACCACAAAGACTGCTTCAGGAAAATAAACAAAGAAAAAAAGAAGCAGCATAAACCCGACATTTAAACCAATAACTGCCTCAAAAACAACAGCATACCCAGACCTCTCTTTGAAAGAAAAAAAAAAAGAAGATATAAAAAGCAAGAAAAAATAATGGTACCTTTTCTAGACCTTGAATATCTCTCAATAAATATCATGAAAAAAAAGCAACATAATACAAAATTAAGAAAAAAAATACAGCTTTAATCTTGACATCCAAGACGCATAAACATTAGTAATAACCAAAATTCTGCCTCTTAATGTCATTTTAAACCAATATTCACAGCACCCAAAAAAAAAAACAAAAACACATGAAAATTCGGTCAGAAAAGGAAAGATTCTTACCTGAAACTCCCTCACTTTGAATGTAGGACTGAGGATTGCACATTCTAAAGCACAGCCCCTAGCAACACACTCACTTGCATTCATTGTACGCCTAGGCTCCTTCCCAAAGAATTCTGTTAAGATCTTCATTATGGAAGGAACACGAGAGCCCGAACCAACAACCTCAACCATGTGATTATTCTCGACTGAATGCCCAGTTTCAGCCAAAGCCTTCTCCAAAGGCCTCTTCACACGGTCCAAAATTGGAGCACTAATTCGTTCGAATTCATCCCTCTTAATGAAACCCCTCACATCCCTCTCATACATCAAGCATTCAATATTCAAAGGTGCCTTAGGATTGGCACTATGACCTTTCTTCAATTTCTCACAGGCAGCCCTAAGACGAGGCAGGCTCTGGCATTCTGGAAAACATCAATCTTGTATTCATCCTTGAACTTGGCTGCAAAATGCTGGAATAGAGCTTCATCAAAATCTCTACCACCACAAGACCGATCAAATGAGTGACCCAATATCTTAAGTTGACCCTTCTTGAACCCGGCTATGCATACTTGGAAACTTGAATTCCCCACATCCACAAAGGCAACATTCAATTGGTCATTTTTGAAGGTTTTGGAGCTGGAGAATTCTAGGGAAAAACTGCTTTTAGATGGCACACACACTGAAAGAAAAGTTACAAAACGGGAATTTTCTTCATTGAACAGAAATGCTGAATATAAACATGGTTTGCACTGCAGTTACACCTACTCTGCAGCAGACTTAAAATCAAAATTTAAACAGCCATACTTTACTAACAACTACAAACACATCACATTACATCTGCACCTAATCAACAGCAGATTTCTAGCTGAATTCACCTAAGATAAACATTATAAAAAACAAAGAAATGCTGGTGCATTACAGTAGAAACAAACAGCAACAGAACACCAGATTTTTGCCGCCAGAATATGCAGCTCCAGTACTTCAAAATATTGACCAGCTTCATGACCTTCCAGCATAATATCATTTGATCAACACTCCTCCTTGATATTCATGCTGGAAACTCCAAGTTTGAGTCTGAATTCTTCAAACTTGGACTTATTCAGTCCCTTGGTCATAATATCAGCAACTTGGTTCTCTCCCAAGCAATGGACTAAGCTGATTTCTTTGCTTTGCTCTGCCTCTCTTACAGCATGGTATTTAATTTTGATATGTTTAGTTCGACCATGGAGAATAGGATTCTTAGCAATTGCAACAGTTGACATGTTATCACAATAAATGGTGGTAGACTCATCTTGATTCAGCCTCAAGTCTGTCAGAATTTTTCTCAACCAGATTGCCTGGTTTGTAGCAGCTGCAGCAGAAATGTATTCTGCCTCAGCAGTAGATTGGGCTACTGTCTCCTGTTTTTTTGAGAGCCAACTGAAGACACCATGGTTAACAAAGAAAACATATCCAGAAGTGCTTCTCATATCATCAACTGAGCCTGCCCAATCACTGTCAGAATAGCCTATTAAACTGAATTTTTCTGCCCTTCTGAACCAGATTCCTAACTCAGTAGTCCCCTTAATGTACCGTAGCACCCTCTTTGCAGCCTTATAATGCATCTCACTTGGCTTGCTCATGAATCTAGACAGGAGGCTGGTGATGTACATCAAATCAGGCCTAGTTGCTGTCAAGTACAACAAGCATCCTATCAAGCTTCTATAGACACCTTCATCCACCCTTTTGGCACCATCTTCCTTGCTCAGGGTAGCTGCTGATCCTTCTCTCAACTTGCCTCTTTTCCCAATTCCAAGTAGCTCCTTCATCAACCTTGACATCCCTACTAATCACAATCCTTTTGGAGCATGGATTGTAAATTCGGTAGGCTTTAGACTGGCTGCTGTATCCAATCATGATGCCTACTTCAGCCTTCTCATCCAACTTAGTCCTTTTGTTTGCTGGAACAAACACATAACACACACTTCCAAATACTTTCAAATGATCCACATTTGGCTTGACACCATACCAGGCTTCAAAGGGAGTCTTGTTGTCAAGTGCTTTGGTGGGTAACCGATTAAGTAGATAGATCCCAGTGTTGACAGCTTCTGCCCAGAAAATTTTTGGCAAATTTTTCTCAATCATCATGCACCTAGCCATTTCCATCACTGTCCTATTCTTTCTCTCACTCACTCCATTTTGTTGTGGAGTGTATGGACTGCTGAACTGATGCCAAATTCCAGCCCCTTTGCATGCTTCTTCAAACTCATTGGAAGTGTACTCACCACCATTGTCACTTCTCAATGACTTAAGTGTCAAACCTGTTTGGTTTTCTACCTGCAATTTGAACCTTTTAAACACAGCAGCTACCTCACTTTTTTGATTCAGGAAATGCACCCATGTCATCCTAGAGTAATCATCTATGAAGAGGATGAAGTACCTACTCCCACTTAGAGAAGTTTGCTGCATTGGACCACACACATCAGTGTGCAAAAGCTGGAGCTTTTCACTTGCTCTCCAAGCTTTATTTGTAGGGAATGGAGGCCTGCTGAGTTTGCCAATTTGGCAGGTTTTGCACAATCCTTCACCTTGGTCTATTTCGGGTAGGTTATGGACAAGGTTTTTGTGTTTAAGTTCCTTGAGGCCATGATAATGAAAGTGTCCAAATCTCCTATGCCACAACTCTGAATCATCTATCCTAGCTGAGTAGTTTTGAAAAGCAACCTTTCCCCATTCTATAGGAAAACCTTTTCCTTGCATTCTAACCTTCATCAATTCAGTCCCATCACTCTCTAAAATAACACAAGTGAGGTCTTTGAAATGTAGAGAATAATTTTTCTCTAACATTTGTCCTACACTAAGTAGGCTCAAACTAATTTTAGGCACAAACAAAACATCAGCTATGAGTTTAGTACCTGTTTTGGTTTGGACAGAAACATCACCTTTGCCTTTCACCTCTAACAGCTCACCATTTCCCACCTTCACCTTGGATTGGTAACCCTCATCTAGGCTCACGAAATTGCTGGCATTTGGGGTCATATGGTTGGTGCAGCCGCTGTCAATCAACCAGACGTCAGGGCTGCTTGCAACCATGCATTCAGAGACCACAAACAGCTGCTCTGAACTCTCTTCTGTCTGCTGGGAGTGCTGGGAACTTTCCACAGCTTGAGCTTGCTGTTCCTGCTGATTCCCTTTGTTCTTACACACTCTTTCAATGTGCCCAAATTGTTTACAAGACCTGCATTGAATGCTAGGCCTGAACCAACATCTATTTTCAGAGTGGTTCTTTTTTCTGCAGTGAGGACAAGGAGCAAAAGTTCTTGCTGCACCCACATTCTTTCCTCCTTGATTACTCTGCTTTTCTTTCCCCTTCTTTTCTCCAGCGTACCTCCTGCTTTCCCCTTGAAATCCCTTCTTTTTTTGACTTACAAACATAGCTCCTTCACTCAAATCTTCTTGCCTCAGCAGCCTCCTCTGTTCTTGTGCTTGAAGGGAATGCACAAGTTCAGCTAGGCTAATTTGGGACAGGTCTTTTGAGTCTTCAAGTGAGGAGATTTTTGCTTCAAATCTTTCGGGTAAACTAACCAAAACCTTCTCCACAATCCGCTGATCAGTCAACTCCTCACCAAGTAGCTTAATCTTGTTTACAACATTCATCAATCTATCCACATACTCCTTGACATTTTCAGTTTCTTGCATTTTGAGCACTTCAAACTCTCTCCTCAAGTTTAGGATCTGCATGTTTCTGGTTTGGGTACTTCCCCCAAACTCCTCCTTAAGCTTGTCCCAAGCTTCCTTAGGAGTATCACAAGCCATTATCCTGGAGAAGACTTGGTCAGTTACTGCAGAATGGATGCAGGAGAGTGCTCTTGGAGTCTTTGCAACCTCCTCTTCATGAATCCTAATCTGATTCAGTGTTGGGTTTGCTCCAAGTTGAGGGATTTGTCTCTCTTCCTCCACATATTGCCATAAGGAATGGCCTCTCAAATAGGTCTTCATTTTGACAGCCCAAACATGGTACTGCTCACCATTGAAGATAGGTGGAGAAAGAGGTGCTGGATTTGTTGCCATGGAGGAGATCTTAAGGGAGTTGAGCTGTGTTTGAAGAGTTGAGGTTTTAGTCTGAAAAACTCACAGTTGGCTCTGATACCAAATGAAGGTTTTGGAGCTGGAGAATTCTAAGGAAAAACTGCTTTTAGATGGCACACACACTGAAAGAAAAGTTACAAAACGGGAATTTTTTTCATTGAACAGAAATGCTGAATATAAACATGGTTTGCACTGCAGTTACACCTACTCTGCAGCAGACTTAAAATCAAAATTTAAACAGCCATACTTTACTAACAACTACAAACACATCACATTACATCTGCACCTAATCAACAGCAGATTTCTAGCTGAATTCACCTAAGATAAACATTATAAAAAACAAAGAAATGTTGGTGCATTACAGTAGAAACAAACAGCAACAGAACACCAGATTTTTGCCGCCAGAATATGCAGCTCCAGTACTTCAAAATATTGACCAGCTTCATGACCTTCCAGCATAATATCATTTGATCAACAATTTTCCGGCAAATGAGTCTTATAAATACCATAAGCCAATGTTGTGGCTGTAGTTTCATGAATCAAGCATAGAGGATGCAGACCTGCAATTGTGGCTGCATCCAACACAGCTCTTCTTTGAAGGTCAGTGAAATAAACAGGAATTCCAATGCAGCAGTCCACTACAGCTGCATTCAGATTCTTCTCAGCTATGCTTTTCAAATTTGAAAACAACATTCCCAGAACTTGGGTAGGAGTAAACATCCTCATTTCACTCGAGTATCCTGAAAAATTGTCAACCCAGCACCATAAATCAGGAATTTTCGGCGGTGAAAGGACAAAATTCACAAGATTCTCTCTGGTCCACATCTGGCGAGGCAAAAGTACATTTCAGTTCCAAAATGTCATTTCGAAATAAACCTTTAACACACTGCAATTATAAAAATAAAATTAATCAGTCATTTCTGGGAAGCTTGAAGAAAATTATTTGTTTTTAATAGGAACTAAACTGCTAATCATCTTTCTTTTTCGTAAAGTTCATAAGCAGCTACACATTTTGTATTGGTTGGTTCTATATTCACATATTTTTTGTTGCACTGTACTTTGAGGTCCTGAAAAATTGCAGAATCATAGCTTAAAAGAAACAGAATTAATTAAAAAGAAAAAATATATATATACACAAAATTAAATATATTTAAAATAACCTCATAGAGTTCATCAGATATAAGCGCTGCCCAAACAAACACCTACATGCTTTTCAAGATCTGGCTGCTTACCAGCAGCTGCCCAAACATAGCTGTAGCACGGAAATTTTACAGAAACAATCAAAAGATTTTCATCTTATTCAGCAAAAGAGTTGTGTTTCTCCAAGCATTTTAGTTTTCAAAGCATTCGAGGAATGAATAAACGTGATATGAAATACGAAAAATCTAAATCTAATATACTTGCCTATAAGGACTCCTCTTGAACTTCCCTGCAACTGCTAACATCATCTCAAGGTACTTATTTCTCCCATCAGCTTTGGAGTCCAAAATTTCAAGAAGGAAAGAAACAAAACAGATGGCTGCAGAGCCACACTTCTCTTCCATAACATCCTATATGAAAAGATTACAGTTTCATAAATCCATCATAAAACTTCCACAAGATATGCATTATCAATCGAAAAGAAAAAGAAGAACCTGGATCTCTGACATTAGTATTGACAGAATACCCCTTCTGAAGTAATAACTTGATGAGCAAAGATGCGACATATCCAGTGCCACCCACAACAGAAGCAGTCTTCTTTTACGTGAAATTCAATTCATCAAAGAAACCCTAGCTTTCAGTAGGAATAAAAACCAAGAAAAATAAGAAAAAAAGCAAAGAGAAGTTGAGAAAACTTACAACTCTCTGATTAAGTTCAGATGTAGACTCTAGCTGCGCCACCAATATGCCGAATCGTGAGAAAGGCACATTGTCTCTCACGTAGTTCCTAGCCATCTGCGAAGGAACGAACTCCTTCAGTTTCACAGTGTTTGGAGGAGGATCAAGTGAAGAAGTTTTTCAAGTGGAAAAGATGCTCGCTCAAAACGGTTTGGCTAAAAACCTTTCCAAAAAAAAAAAAAAAAATTTACATTAATTTAATTGAGTGATAAACTTCGATGGATCGACGTGCATGGAATGAAAAAGCAAAACCAAAGCTATTGAATCAATTTTCTGATTCAATTATTTAGCAGGAATCAAATTGCAGTGGATCTGAGAGACAAATTAGAGAAGAACGGTACCAGTATTTGCAGAATTATGACCGTTGGTTCACCAAAATAGAAAGTCATCCGCGCCAGATCACTGGAATACCGATCAGCTACTCTGACGGCGATGATTATTCCAGCGAATAATCCGATGGCAGAGATTGAAGAGATTGTAAGAGCCTGAGTTGGCCATTGGTGGAGAGAGATTAGACATTTTGATTATATTTGAGCAGTCAAATCGGTGACTTTAATCTTAGAGATGAGAAACGTTTGGGCTGAAGGAAACCACATATTCAACTTGTAACTTTTGGAACACCAATGCAATATATTAATATCTAATTAAACCAGTCAACCAAAGTATGCTTCAGGATCCTACATCGGGAGTAATATCCCGTTGGAATCCTATGTGAAATTTGTTATGCCTGTAAAAATAGGACTGATGCAGAGCTTGTGAGGGTAAGTGGTCAAAGCATAGGTAAGTTCTGCAACTATCTAAGCGTAGTCACATCGCGTGCTGATGTGAGCAGCATGCTCCTGTCAATGCAGTGAGTGTGCGCCAGATTAATGAAAGGCCAGAGAAGGTCCACGTGTCTAATCTCTGCACAAGTCAAGTAAATCATTCGAGTAGGTGAACAACAGGAAGGAAAGATTTGCACAACAATTTGACCTACTCACAGATTTAGTAATCATTACCTCAACTCATCCCACTATAAATAGAGAGTTTCTCTACCATTTGTGGGATTAGCTAATTTTTCTCTTGAATAGCATATACTCTCTCTCTCTCTCTCTCTCTCTCTCTCTCTTTGTAATCACTTGTAAATCAGCTCGCTGAATATGACCTGATCTCATATATTAATACAATACTAGTGGACGTAGGATTCGTTTGCTTAAGCATCCGAACCATTTTAAACATTGTTCTCTATCCTTTATTCAGTTCAATACCTCTATTCACGCGTGTCTTCTAAGTCAGCCCAGTATCTCATACGAGTGTTTAATTAGTGTCAAAATCAAGTATTAACAAAATTGAAAAGGTCTTTATTAAAATCCTGTGTAGTGTCTAAATAACTATAAATAGCAAAGGTAGACTTCACAATTATATTAATATATAGATATAGATGTTAGAATGATACGTGGGCCCAGCCGACCTATGTTGTGCAGAAAGGCCCATGGTAGCCCTATTAAGCCCATAATGTAGAAAGAGTCCAACAAGAGCTCCAAAAGCCTAAAATGCAAAGCGGTAAATCCAATATGAACTTGACTAGATGCAAAACTACGAGGTAGCCCAAGCTCTAAAATTGGGATAGGAGGCCTAATGAGCTAAAAAAGCCCTAGGACAGGTGAAATATAAGCATAAAGTAGGTCTAACTCGGCCTCAAGCCCAAGAGATGGCTAAAGAACTAGAAGTTGAGCCAAGTGGCGTAGGACTTTACAATGGCAACCTTGGGCTGTCCGAATGGTCTTACCGAGGTGGTTTGACAAGGACACATTACTTGTCCCCCTTTTAAATGCCTGATTGCTAGTCCCTAAGCTGAAAAATGATGTAAGAAAACCACATAGGAGCTGTTTGGTTGGAGTTTATTTATATTATCATGTTTGGTTGATGAGTGATATAAAATTTTAATAATCTTTTAAACTAATAGTAATTATGTTAATTATATAAATGATAATTTGATTATCTCTATTTTCTTAAGTATTTTAAGATTATTTGATAATATTAATTTTGTTACAATTTTACTCCTAACTATTAAAATTTTTAGATAAAAATGCCCTTATTCAGAAAACAATTTACAAAAATATTAATGGATTATTTTAATCTTATGTACAAAATTTTTAGGACACAAATACCCTTGAACTTAAAAAAATTACCCAAAGCTCGTGGTCGGATTTGGCCACCACCATCGACCGTTGGCACCAGAACGACTCACGATTAGCTAGATCTGACTGATAGTGTGGCGATCTGGCCGTTTTTGGCTCGATCCCTTGCCGAAAAAAGCCAGATTGCCATAGATTTGGTTGTCCTTTTTTTGCCAGATCCATGGCTGTTAATGGCCACGTCTATGGTCATGAAGGGCCCTGGATTTGGCTGTTAACGGCTAGATCTATGACAATCTAGCCGTTTTCGGCCAGAGATTTGATCGTCAAGAATGGCACACGATCGGCCAGATTCGGACGATCGTGTGCCGTTACGATGACTGGCGGTGGCGATCGGCGCTGGTGGCCAGTTGCTGATAGTGGCTTGGAGTGGATGAGAGTGATTTTGTTAGAAATTAAACTTTTATGTGGATGGGGTGTTTTAGCAAAATCTCTTATGTAGGGGGTTAAAGAAATGATTTAAAAAATAATATTATATTAATATTTAAAAAGGACGGCAATTTAGTAATCTATATAACATACCCATCAAGTTATTCCTGCCCACCAAACATATAAATATAACGTACCTACCAATTTATTCTAATACTCTTAGTAATCTTTAAGATAATCTATCTTTATATTAATCTAACACTCCTAGCAATACAATATTCCTTCAACCAAACATACTCTTAGGGAGACTAGGGATGTGAAAATAACCAAGGGGTTTAGGAATCAAATGAGCCCACCCTAATGAGTTGGATTTGATAGTAAATTTTTTTCAAGTGGAGCGGATTTGAGTTAACATATTTTGATCCAAAATATTTTGGGCCGAGCATGAGAAGGCTAACTTTGACCCTGACCCGCCTATATTGCCGCAAAAATATATAACTATAAATAAATAATTATACATAATATTTATCATTAAAATTATAAATATTATTTACATTTTTTTTTTTTCAAACAAAAGAAAACTCTACCACCAAAACTGTATTCCTCCATTGACTTGCTTCAATCTGATTTCTTGCTTCTTCACTTTTGAATATAAAGATAGGTATGTAATTAAATTGTTTAATTAAGGTTTATTCGTATGGTATTTGATGCTTAAAGTCATGCAAATTTTAGACTTTGAACTTCTAAGTTTATTTATTTTGTTTATGATTTTTTGGACAATTTTTGTGGTAGAATTATTAAACTTTGAGTATAAATTTCATATTAGATGATATCATTATTTACCATTTTGATTAATTTATTCTTAAGAAATATTTTTTAAGCAAAACAAAAGTGCAGTTTTTCCCAAATGGTATGACCGTGCTGGAAGAAGGAACGACCGTTCTTAGTTTCATAAAGCTACCCAGATGAACATTTCTCACTGTATGACCTCGTTCCAGAAGATTATTCATGCCTCTGCCCAAAATCATGTCAAGTCGTTCGCAATGGCATGACCAAGCTACACGACCGTTCCAATTAAGTCAAAAGTCAAAGTATTCAAATTCAAGTGATTTTGCGCTTTTGACAAGTCTTAAAGACCAAGCTTTAAAGATCAAGTTGAAATACAATTGTTTCAAGCAGAATGATCACGTTGTACAACCGTTCCTATTAAAAAATCAATCATTGGAAGAACGATATCATTCTAGGAAGCCATTCATGCTTTTGGAATTTTCATGGATTTTAAGGAGTCAATGAATCGTTCTATGTTTAAAAGGATTATGTTTGTTAGGGTTGACTTATTCTTTTTTTTTTTTTTTGTGTAATGGGTTGTGTCAATTTCGTTAAATAAATTTGTTCTGTTTGGGTTGAGCCTATCTCATAATACCAACTTATTTGCTGACATGAATAATCATTTATGACTAGTTTGACATCTAGGTAAATTATTATGGTGGAAAAGTGGAGGATATCATTGTAACTTCAATCAATGGAATTTTTGTAGTAAAAATTTGTGTTAATTTCTTTTCATTAAAATTGTATGTATATTATCAATATACATACAATTATGAAGAATTGTACCGTCGATTGGGTTCTCGTTAAATTTATGAAGTGTGCTGAAGTTGTATCTACGTGTGCTGATCTTCAGTTTATAAAATGTATAAATGGGTTGGATTTGTATAAAAAGGTTGAGTGGGTTTAATTTGTACCAACAAGTTGAATTTTTGGAAACGGGTAAGTGGGCAAAATATGTAAACAAGTTACGTGGGTTGTATCTTGTCATGTTTTGGTTTAACCCTCGCCTCAATTTATTTGACAGAACATACTTGATTTGACCCAAATTTGTAAAATTGCCAAGTTCAAAGACCTGCCAAATATTATTTACTAATTCTTTTTCCTGCACTATCCTAATATGTTCTTTATAAGTACTTTCCTACAAAATGCAGGTCATCCTTGGTGAGGAGAGTTTCCATGGGATATCTAAAATGTCGTTTAATTAAGATCAGCTTAGCGAGACCTGCTCTAGCGTTTGATTCAGATGCTATTCTTGCATTATACTCAGGTTAGTTCTCTCTCGGATGATGTCTGTGTGGGCATGAATAGGTTTGTGGACTTAAAGAACGATATTCAATGCTTTCAGGAAACACAAAGTTCCTGCAAGGCGTGCAAATTTACTTGTTATCAAGGGATCATTCTAATTTGAAGTCCGATTTTCAACGTGGAAATGGCAACGTTTGCACCATCTTTCACTTAATTTCACTTCGGTAACCTGTTCCATGAAAAGCTAATCTTATAAAAATTCCATATCTTTTTGCAGATAATGGTTAATTGCATCGAAAATCAGCCTGCTGTAGAACTGGTGTTGGGAAAACATGTGTTCTTGTCTGTTGGAGAATACTATTTAAGGACAAAAACCGGGTAATCTGATTTCAGTAACTGGTCTATTTATACTGTATACTTTATTTTTGTGCCTTAAAATTTTTGAAGTCTATTTACTGACAATAGAAAAACAAAATGATAGGCTACATTAGCCTGGCAAAGTGTCCACACCGGCTGATCTCTTTGTTATACTTATTTTTAGTTGTATAGTTGAATAGACACTAAAACAGTAGAGGTTAAATTACAGAATGCCAGTGGCAGTTACAATTTTGTTTGTTATCGGTTGCATTATTGAAGAAATATAGTTTTCAAACTTTTTATTATCGAAGAAATATAGTTTTCAATTTTTTATGTTTCTTTAATTGTTAATGTAAATTAGTCATGGCGTGTAGGGTAGAAATTTCATAATGAATAAGCCAATGTAGATGACATTAACAGATTTTTTTTTTTTTTTCAATGTTTTTCGGAGATTTTTTTATAAATATTTTCAGAGGGGATCTTTGTTCATTTTAGAGGGATATTTAATAGTTTTTGAAAATTATTGGGCGCCTAATACTTAACAATTTCTCGGGTGGATGATGTTAACCCTTTGGTTGTTATTGGTCATCTGAAAATGAATTATATTTTCTTATCAATATACGGAGGTAGTCAAATAATAAAAGGTATTGCACAATAAGATGGTCTTATTGAAAAGTGTAGCTACGATTAGGGATGACTCATTCAAATATGAATTCATTAGATTGCTTGAACAAAATTGAGAGGATTGTTCATTTTTGGGATATAAATTACATTATTTGAAAATTGTTGTTAAACAAATTCTAAGTTTTGAAGAGTTAACAGGGAAGCTCCCTTTTTCTGTTGCTTCTGCTATGAAAGTAATATGAAATCAAAGTTTTTAAGAGGTTTATGCCTACCCATTAGTGGTTAACCAAGCGGTTATGCCTTTGGTTTGCTCCACAAAGTTTGAAGCTGAATTCTTCTTATGACTACCTACTTGGTCAAAGGTTGGTGGAGACTCTAGTTTTAAACTTGTTTCTCTAAGCAAGAAAACAAAACTAGAGGGTCATACCATAAAAAAAGATAAAATGGAGGAGTCTTGAACTTCTCACTTCTTAGAAAGGTTAAATTGGTGAAAAGTTGAAGGAAACAAAAAATGATAATAAAAATTTATTTATGAAAAATATAAATTTAGATGGTTTATAAATGAACTTGGTTTTATTTCTAGTTTGGATTTATTGACTTTGCTTCTTAAAAATGTTTGAGCAAAAGGCTTCAACTTGTTCATCATATGCATTAAGCTGAAGTCCCAACAAAAAGAGGCATCCTTTTGAAGGTTCTATCCAAATTAATAATCTTTTTATTTACAATTTTATTAAAATTAAAAAAAAAATGTAAACCACTCATAATTCATGATCCTAAAGCTATCTACAAACACTTATCAATTCATTTATATACTCCAAAATAACAAATGAGAGAGCCAAATAACAATATTTATAAGGCAGATGAATTTCTGTTGTTATTTGTGTGTTTATTTGATATAAAGTTATTTAATAAACAAATTAATTTCGTAATATATTTGGCTTTGAGTAATATATATATAGCCTACATGTAATGGACTAGGGAAGATGGTTCCTAACACTTCTATAATTCTAAATTAATAATTAAAATTGTTTCTGTCATTTTAATTTTTCGTTTTCTGAATCCATTTGTTGCGTGTAGTTGTAAATTTGTAAAGCTTGATTAAAGATAACATTTAAGTTTATTACTTCTTTATCATGAAAAAGGTGTATATATATAGCCTTTGAATGAGCTTAGGACAATGCTGAACGACTTCTGGCACCTGGGGTGGGCCGGCACCGTTGGACAATTCTTCTTTGTTTTGCTGTTTTGATTTTTTTCATTCCTTCTTGGATATTCTTTTTGGAATTTTTTTTTTTTTAAATTATTCTCAACAATATGCAGAAGGGTGGCGTGTTTGAAAAGTACACGAATATGAATTTTTTTGATGGGATTATTTAATAGTGTGGATAAACAGTGATGTAGACTAATAAAAAGATCAGATTCTCATATCAGTCCATTAAGAAATAACTTAAATTTACATGAGGTTATATTAACCAAATCAATAATAACAACAGGTATTGAAGCTAATAAAGAATCTTTGTGTGAGCTGGTCCGTGTTCTCCACTAGTTTCAAAGGAATCAGAACTGGAATCGGCTAATTCCTTGGATTTGGACATATGTTCTGGTTCCGAGTATTCGAGTTAATTACAATTATCCCATATTTAAAAAAAAAAAAAAATGACAACTACGCCCCAATAGTTTACAAAAAAATAAAATTCAGTCTCAATTCCTACTTGGATACCTGGACCTCAGTTCTAGTTCCCGATTCTTGTAGGGGTGGACCGGAACCATAACTGCACAGTTCTGATTCCAGTTTTTTAGAACCGGAACCAACTCAATGAGAGTCAAGTTTAGGTAGGAACCGGAATCAGAACTCCGAGTAACCGGCCAATTCTAGTTCCGAATGGTTCTTTTGCAAACCTTTATTAAAGACAACTCTTAAAAACAAAATGAAAATATTAAAAGTCTCAATTCTTAATAAGAATTTAATATCATTAATATATTCTCCAACGTACAAACATTCATTCCTATCTAATTTACTCACATGTTCTGCACACATACATTTCCAACAGTTTTGCCTGAGAAAAATTCTGAAAATAATTCACCTATGAAAGATTAGAAGAAAATCAAGAAAAGATGCAAGAAAAACTGAGAAAAATGAGACTTTGTTTGAAGAGAAAAACAGAAAAACTTTACTAATTGAATTTGTTACAAACGCGTACAGTATACGTACAATTACAAAACGCACCGCATTACATAAGTCTGATATTTTACAGACACACCCCCAAGATTACATAAGTCTGATAGTTTGCAAACACACCCCAAATATATTATATATTCTCTCTTAAACCAAGCTACTGTACTATCTTTATATTTCATATCTTCCCTTAAACCAAACTGCTCAACAATTTTCACAGCACTCTCACAATGGCAATATTTTTATTCTGCCTTCTCTGCAAATCTGCTCAACAAGAAAAAATCTACAGCATACAATTCTACCTTGAAAAAAACAAATCTGCAGCATACAATTTTGCCTTCTCTGCAAATCTACTTCAACAATAATAATTCTGCAACATAAAATTCCAGCATACAATTCTGCCTTCTCTGCAAATCTACTTCAACAAGACTAATTCTGTAACATAAAATTCTGCAGCATAACATATTCACAACTTCAAGCCTTACAAAAACATTTTATCAACACAATACAACTCTCCTCTATCTTCAAATCTGCTCAACAAAAAAGTTATTCTACAACATACCATATATCAACATAACACAACTCCCCTGCAGACACCTGATTTAGCATAACAAATTCAAACCTTGCAACTTCAAATTTGCTAAAGCAACAATATTTATCATATCTAAACTAGAAGAAAAAAATTGAAGCAAACCATAAACCACAAATCAAATAACTACAGATCACTTTAAAACACTGCAGTCTACTTTGAACTAGAAAACATTTTTCTCAACTTTCAGTACTGCTGTGCAGAGAAGAGTTGACTTTTAGTTTGTCTCTTAACATTGCAAATCTAGCACTTGCTAGAGCCTTCATTAAAATATCCGCTATTTGATATTCGGAAGCAATATACTGAACATTCAACAATTTTCTAGTGACCAGCTCCCGTACAAAATGCACATCAATCTCGATGTGTTTTGTGCGGGCATGAAAAACAGGGTTGGATGAGAATGCTCCAGCACTCATAGTCACACCAAACCACTGGAGTATTACTTATAGGAATCCCAAGTTCAGTAAACAAATGCTGCACCCATACCAGTTCAGTAGCAGCTTGAGTGAGTGACCTATACTCCACCTCAGTAGAAGATAATGCCACTACTTTCTGTTTTCTGGAAGACCACCGAATCAAGTTTCCACCAAGAAATACACTATAGCCACTGGTTGACCTGCGATCAGTCATAGCTCCAGCCCAATCTGCATCTGAATATGCTTCTAAAGTAAAAGGTTTATCTCTTGTAAACAAAATACCATACTCCAAAGTACCCTTAACATACCGTAGAACTCTTTTACATGCTGTCCAGTAAACTGCTGTAGGATGCTGCAAAAACTGACTTAACTTATTGACAGAAAATGCCAGATCTGGTCTAGACAGAATGAGGTATTGCAACCCTCCAATAATGCTTCTATAGAGTGTTGGTTGATAAAAAAACTTCACCATCTTCCTTACCAAGTTTCAGACCTATCGCCATAGGTGTTGAGCAAGGTTTACAATCCTGCATACTAGCTTTGTGTAACAAATCCTGGGCATACTTAGTTTGGGTCAGTAATAATCCTGAACTACTTCTCTTGACTTCAAACCGAGAAAATATTGAACTTCACCAAGAGTTTTTAGGGCAAACTTGCACTTGAGAAATCAGCTGAGAGTCATTCCCTGTCACAAGAATATCATCAATGTATACCAAGAGATACAGCATAGTAGACTCCTTCTTGTTAAAAAAAAAAAAAAAAAGACTAACATCAGAAGTGGAATTAACAAAACCCTAGTCTAGCAGAGCATTTTTCAGCTTATCAAACCATGCTCTGGGAGCTTACTTTAGACCATATAAGGCCTTATGAAGCCTGCAAACTAGTCTGGTATGGGAAGAATCTGCATCAGAAAAACCTTCTGGAGGTGACATAAAAACTTGTTCTGTTAAATCCCCATTCAGAAACGCATTATTAACATCCAGATGTTGTATGGGCCAATTATGGTGGACTGCTAATGATAATACAATCCTAATCATGGTAGCCTTGATAACAGGGGAGAAAGTGTCAAAATAATCCAAACCTGGAGTTTGTTGGAAGCCTTTGGCAACCAACCTAGCTTTATATTTCTGTAATGTACCATCTGAATTAACTTTGGTCTTAAAAACCTATTTACTTCCAACTACATTCATGCCTACTTCACACGGAACCGATTCCCATGTCTTATTGTCCAACAAGGCTTGATACTCACTCTCCATGGCCTGTTTCCACTCAGGAGTTTGTAGAGCTTCAGTTACAGATTTGGGCTCTAAAAGTATAGTGGATGATGACACTAAAGCTTGATACTTAGATGTAGTAATGTGACTCTTGGACCTAGTAACCATAGGATGAACATTCAGTGCTGAATTAGAGGAGCAAGGTAGTACTACCTCTAGGTTTATGCTAGAACATGGTACTAGATCAGAAGCTGGACATACTGTATCAACACTAGAAGATTCATTCACTGACTCAAACTGATCATTTAAGTGGTCTGAAGAAGCACATGGTACTGACACAATTGATGGATAATCTATATTAGAAACAGTAGCTGGATTTGAAGGAACAGTGGATCCCTCGGGAGTGGAATTTGGTGAGTTAGAGTCAGAATTAAGAGCACCTAAAGGAAGACCAGATTTATCAAGGTTTCTTAAAATATGCTGAGGAACAGTCCAAGGTTGAATTGTGTTGTTCCTAGATACTGAATTTGGAGTAAGAGCACCAGTTGAACCATTCATCTTAAAATCAGGCTTGAAAGGAAATTCAGCTTCATTGAATTTTACTTTTTTGACAACATATATTCTACCAACAGGAGATAGACACAAATAACCCTTGTGAGACAGACTATACCCAAGGAAAACACACATTTCTGTGTGATAAGATAGCTTATGTTTATTGTAGGGTCTAAGATATGGATAACAACTACAACCAAAGACCCTAAACTCATCATAAGTGGGTTCCTGGTTGAATAGAGTATAGTAAGGGGAGACAAACTCAAGAGCTGCAGTAGGTAATCTATTAAGGATGTAGGTAGCTGTACTAAAGGCTGACCACCAAAATTTCAGGGGCATACTAGCATGTGCCAGAATAGACAGTCCATACTTCGTAATAGCCCTATGTTTTCTCTCTACTCTCCCATTTTGCTGATGGAGATAAAGGCAAGGGTGCCTAAACATGATTCCATTTTGTTGTAAGTAGCCAGAAAAACTCTTAAACTCTCCACCCTAATCTATTTGTAAGCATTTCAATTTCCAATTCAATTGTTTCTCAACAAACAAGTGAAACTGAACAAACACAGCACAAGCCTCAGATTTTAGTTTTAGAGGATAAATCCAAGTAAACATACTAAAATCATCTACAAAGATAACATAATATCTATAGCCTTCCCTAGATAGTACAGGTGCTGGGCCCCATAAATCAGAATAAACCAGCTCTAAGGGAGCCTTTGCTCTAGATTTAGATGCTGTAAAATGAGACTGGTGTAGTTTCCCATATTGACAGGCTTCACAAAAGACAACACTTTCATTACTCACATTATGCTTTACATTTAACATTTCCAACACAGCATGAAGAGTTCTCATATTTGGATGTCCCAATCTGACATGCCATAACAAGGGCAAATCTACACTTGTATCTTTATTACAATTAAAGCTACAGATGGTAGAATTAACATCACTCTCTAATCCTAATCTAGAAGGCTGAGTAGCTTTAGAACTCAAGCCAACACCAGCCGTGGGGGGTCCAGCATTGGAATAACACTCTGGTTTTATTAGTAAAGAAGAAACTGCATTGCTGTAGACTTGTGTAGAAGGGCTAACATGAGTGGACAGTTCCAGTTGGTAAAGGCCATTCTTCATAGTCCCTTGAAGCAGCACAGTCCCACTATCCTTATCCTTTACCAAGCAAACATCAGTATATAACTCTACTATAATAGGATTATCCCTAGTAATCTGTGAGATACTTAACAGGTTCTTTGCAATCTTTGGAACACACAGTATATTCTTAAGTTTGACAAATTTATGAGTATCAAAAGAGGGTACCAAAAGCATACCTATATGGGTAATGGGAATAGATTCTCTATTCCCAACTTGAACTTTAGAACATTCTAGATAGTTGGCTTTAAGCATCAGTTAGAGCCATCTGCTATCATGTGATTAGAAGCTCCTAAATCCATATACCAGGCTTGATCATTCACTGTCTGAGCAATTGCTACTGCTTTATAGTTGTTTCATGTAGGTACTGATGACTCAGGAGCAGTTTTAGGAAATACAGCATTTGAGGTACTGCTACTTGTGTTCTAATACTGAGGTGTGCATTGATATGAAAAGTGAGCAGCAGGTACAACAGGTGCTATGTAATTCTGAGTTGCATTAATCAGTGTAAGAGCAGAGTGATCATGAAAACCAGTAAAAGAGTTTTGAAAGAATTATGTTGAGGATAACTAGTAGCTAGTAACCCCTGGGTAGACTCATTAGAGACACCAGAAAAATTATCCTAGATAGGAGCTGCTGCATTATAGGGAGACCCTACCGCATTATATTGAGGAACTTGCACTGGTGGACTATACGAGGGTGTGACAAAGCTTTGATACTCCTGATCAAACCTATGGTAACACTGTAGAGCAGAATGCCCAGATTTGCCACATACTTGGCAAATTAACTTTGGCTTAAAATATCCTCGACCTCTGCCTCTTCCTTTCATCACATTACCATGAAACTGAGTACCACTAGGTGCAAAGGGCTGTGGAGCAAAGGACTGTAATGGTACAGATGAGTAAAAGGTTCGATTAAATCCACCTCCTTGATAACCTGTATTCACAGAATTGATGCTGGCATTGATAGGATGAGAGATCCTATTCCCATGAACCCGAGGTGAGTAACCATGCTGATATCCAAGTCCAGACACAGGAGCATAGTTTGATACTCCAGATTGTTCCACATGTGAACTATTCTGAATTGCAGTCCCTGGCACATTAGAATTCACTGGCATTCCTATGGGAAATCTACTGATCCTTGCTAGGAAGCTATCAGTGCAGATTATAAATGCTCATGAAAATTTGTTAAAGCCCTATTTTGTCGTTCCAGCCTTATCTCATGCTTATGAAGCAAAAATTGAGCTTCCTATATACTGGCTGTACTACTATTGTGTGTTAAACTAGCCACTACAACATCATACTCTGGTCCAAGACCATCCAAAATCTACAAAAGTAATTCCTCATCTCCAATATTCAATCCACTAGCTACTAACTCATCACCTAACTCCTTCATCTTTAAGACATACTCATTTATACTCAAAGAATCCTTTGTTGTGGTTTGTAACATATTTCTTAGGTGTAAATGTTAGTGTATATTAGTGTATGCCCTAGAAACCATTCGTGTTGTCGGTTTCAGAGCATTTTGTCTTGTATCTATATATATCATAAATAATAGAAGAAAGAGTTCTTCAATTCATATATGTAAATTGCTTCCTTTATTCAGTCATGCATTTAAAATAAAGTATGTATATGAATTGTCCAGATGATTCATTTAACAGGTAAATGAATTATCGAAAAGGGTTCCCTACGGAAGCAATATAAATTTGGGCAACTATATTGCACAGTAGGCATACCGGATGCTTCCGAAAGATATCATGAGTTGATATAAGTACGGATGACGATGATAGTCATGTCACTGGGGCATTGGTATGGATTAACGGTTAGAACTGTTTTTCAAATGTGACCGAATAATGACAAATCACTTGGAAAAGCATGTAGTCAATGATTTATCGTTTGGTTATATCAGTGCACGATGTAGTCCTTTGACCTGAGACATTGTAGTCGGATCCGATATGGATACGTATGGTTCATACGGTGTATAGGTACGAGACTAATCATGTTTCGTATAATAAAGCCTATTTGGTCATGCGTTGTTCATATGCGGAAACGAACGATGGTCAAGAGGGGATCCATTGACTTCGGAAATATAGGATCGGGAGTACTCTTGACTCCATCCGGATTCGAGTTCCTAGACGAACATCGATAAATGTCAAAAAATTGAATCTCCGGCCAGAGTCTATTATTAGTCATACAAAAGCAAGTTTGTGATGACGAGTTCGAACATATTGATCGGCGATTCGGTAGAAGATCGAGTTTAGGATTTTGACGTTCCATGAATCCATACTCGATTAGGATATCTCAATGGAGGGACTTTACCTGCATGGTACGTATGATCTGAAATGGGTTCGATGAAGTATTTCTTCATCGTGGTTTAGGGACTATGACACATTGCTAGATGTTTACCATAGTCGTTGGGCCTCCGGACGGGTTTCCGAATTTATCCAGAACCGGCTCATGGCTAATCCACGGTGGACCTACATGGTCACACCAATAGCCTTGAGAAGTTAGAGAATGATGAGAGAGAGAAATGATTATCCGAAGAGGGCTAGCACCTTCCGAGGGTAATAACGGGATTTCTATAGTAATAGTTACATAGAAAACAATTTGTGACATTTTAAGGGTTAAAATGGTCAAGCAATAATTAATTATATTTAATTATTATATCTTAAAGTGTTAAGATTAATGAGATGAACAAAAATAACCTTTTAATAGTTAAAGGGTAAAAAGGGTAAATTTATGGGTTGTTAATGTAAACTAGTTTAGTTTACATGGGCCCTTGAATAATATTGATTATTCAAAGGGTAGCATATTAAATTCGTGGGGTCCCTTTATAAAATAAGATTTTATTGGGCTTGGAAGTGAAAAATAAATAATTACAAAATAGCCCAAGTATATATAAGTGCAAAAGGTTGCATTTTTGTTCATTATTCACTTGTTCACTCAAACACAAACTAAAAGCTCTCTCTCCCTAGCCAAGGCCACTCTCTAATCCTCTCAAGGTGGTGTTAAAGTGTGGAGGTTTCATCCTTTTGAAGCTAATCTTCATCAATCCAAAGCAAAGGAGTAGGTATAATCTCATATCCAAGCTTTGCATGTAAACCGTTTTTTTAATCCATGCTTTCATGCTTTCATTCTCCATCTCCACCACTCTTCATGCATGCTGAATCTTTCAAATGGTATCAGAGCTAAAAGCTCCTTGCATGTCGAATTTATAAGCTAAAATGGCATTTTCCACGTGTTCATATGTTCATCAAACTTGGTTGAGTTTGCATGTTAGTGATATGGTTCAAAAATGTTTTTTTCATAGTAGATCTTTACATGCATGTCTCGGCCATACATAGATCAGAGGTATATGTTCATTCTTCTTCTCATTCTTATATGTTTGAATGATGATAATGGTTATAATGATCATGCCTTAGTATTGGATGAGTTGTTTGATGTAATAAGCATGTTTGATGCATGTGTATGTCTCGGCCATCTCTTGATCTTTGGAAAACATGTTTTTCTTCTTGCTCTAATATGTTTGGGTATGTTAGAATATGATTTGAAGCATGTTTGGATGATGATTATTGCATGAAATGTGTTGAAAACTACATGCATGCATATATGTCATTTTCGGCCATGACTAGTTTTGCCATAAAAATGTCATTTCATTCATGTATTGATGAATGATGTTTTAGGAAATGTTGCATGATGATTCATTTAGAAAAATGTTCATGCATGTTCATTTCCATTACTTTGATTAAATGGTTTATGCTTTGACATGCTAAATGTGTTATCTTTAATTTGATTAAAGTATATTTTTGCATGAAGTGTATGCAAATGTTGCAAGTGTTTAGTGGTGGAATTTGATGTTAGCATAAAGTTATGGATTATTCATTCATATGATGAATTATGATATTATATATGATTGTGGTAAATTTAATGTAGGATGTTTAATTTGATTAAATGATCTTATAATGCATCATTGCATGGCATAAATTATTATATTTTTGAAATGTAATAATTTGGTTGTTTGAATGGTTTCAAAAATGATGATGCGAGATGGCATGATTGTCTTTGAAAAGATAAATATGTCATAAAAAGTATTACTTTAGTTAAAAGTAACTTGTGTCATAGAATGATTACTCTTGGAGTAATAAAACCCACTTATCTATGCCATGCATGACTTTTGTGAAAAGTATTGAAATGATGCTAACAATTAAATAGTATATCTTTGGGTGGAATATGACAAAAGTGTTTGTGTAATGATTCCTATAAAATGTGTAATTGTTGCATGGCCCAAAGTTATAATTAAATTACCACATGAATATATATATAATATCTATTAATAAATGAGATATATCTATATATTTATATTCATGCCTTTAAATAATTGTTTATTATATTTGGTATGAATGTTTAATATTTATTTATGTGATGAATGAATATTAGATTAGAGGGTTGATCATGGGCGCCATTTGCTTTTCAAAATATTCAAAAGTGTTTGTAATATTCTTTTATTAAATGGCTTGTAATAATTAAATTTTATTTATTTATTTTAATCGGGCCTGCGTGCCTAAGATCCAATATGTAATGGAATCGGCTAGACGGGAACCGAAGAACATCCGGATGATGATCCAATCGAAGATATAGTATTAGGGTAAATGGTTTGCCTTTAGGATGTATTTTCGAAAAGCCCCATGGTCAACCCACATGCTTTAATTTATGCATATATGTGATATGTATGAATGGATAATTAAACATGGCATACTAAAAATGAATTAACTAAAGGTTAAACCTAAATCTCCTAATTTAAAATTATTAAATCCAAGTCTCCCATTGTGGGATAACTATATTCTTTGATATAAATTTTAATATCCCAAGATTTCTATTATGTGAGGGATATAATCTTTATATCATAGAATTAAGTTGATCTTGTTCTTGGATGGATATTTTCACCTTGACCAAGAATTCTATTATGTGAGGACATGATGAAAATGCCATCGTAAGAAAGCACAATGGTTCGGATTTAACTAGCCTAGGGTACCAAGAATTCTATTATGTGAGGTATCCAAAGCTAGGACAAGGAATATGAATCAAACCTTATATAGTGATATAAAAGGAAAAGAGTTTCCTACTTATTAGACTTAATTGACCAAGAATTCTATTATGTGAGGTTAATTGAATTTGATAAGAAATTGATTCCCCACTAAGAAATTTAATCCAACGAAAATTTTCGGATCCTATTTAAGGGAATGTAGGACTCGAATAAAATAGTGGGAGCTAATTTGATTATGCATTAAAAGGTTTAAAAGATTACAAGACACTAATAAAATTACTTTTCTTTGCGTTTCATCTTTGTGATAAATAATTGAAAAAATGGCCAACAATGTTCTCCTAAGGATAATGGACAATAACATGTTAACCGGACCCAACCTAAAAGATTGGCTAAGAAATCTTAGAATTGTTCTAGATTTTGAAAGAATTGCCTATGTCCTGGAAGCACCTCTTCCACTTGATATTGGACCGGATGCTCCACAAGCTGAGCTTGATGCTCTTGAAAAGTGGAGAGAGGATAGTAGGAGGGCTAAAAATTACATGTTAGCCTCTATGAATAGAGAACTTCAAACTAAGCATGAAGAGGTTTCAAATGCTTATGATATCCTCATAGCTCTACAAGAGTTGTATAGCGAAAATCCAAGAGTGGTTGAGTATGAATTGTGTGCATCCCTCTTTAGCATGAAGTTGAGGGAAGGGGAACCTCCAGCTGATCATACTCTTAAAATGATCAATGGATTAGATCGACTAGATGGATATGGGGTGGTCATGCCAGACCGCCTCAAAGTGAATTTGATTCTACAATCCCTTCCTCCAAGTTATAAACCGTTTATAACTAACTACAATCTCAATAGGATTGAGAGAAACCTCTCTGAACTGCTAAATGAGCTTAAAGAATTTCACAGACAAAATGTGAAAGGGAAAGGACATGAGGATGTCTTTGCCGCCTCCACTAGCAGGGCCAATAAAAAGCCCAAAGTGCTACCAAAGAGAGGTCCAAAAGTTGGACCTAAGAATAAGAGCTTCAAGAAGCCAGCGGCAAAGGCAGAGAAGGCCGATGCAATGGGAAAATGTTTCCCACCGTGGAAAAGATGGACAACCGGAAGAGGAAGCGTCCTCAATACCGAACAGTCGAAGAAAGGCAAAGGAAAAGCAGTACGAACCAATGTCTTATGATTGAATATGAATTAAGTGTTAATTCAGATAGTCATTCCTGGATATTAGATTCAGCAACAACATCTCATGTTTGTATGTCTTTGCGGTACTTGAATAGTTACGAGGTGACAAAGGGCGAGATCATTTGAGGATGGCAAATGGGGCACGAGTTGCAGCCGAGGCCATGGGGACTTGCTCACTAAGACTACCTTTAGGACATGTTTTGAATTTGTTTAAAGTATTGTACTTTGAAAAGGCCACAAGAAACATCGTTTCTATTTCTGCTTTGTGTAAGGCAGGTTATTATGTACTGTTTAATGGAAATGAATGTTCAATACATTTTGGAAATGTTTTAGTTGGTAAAGCTGTGAATACAAATAGTTTGTATGTCTTAGAATTGAATGACTATGCTTCAATCAATACCATTTCTAATAAAAGAACTCGATCTGAATCAAATCCTAAAATTCTATGGCATCATAGATTGGGTCATATAGGAGAGAAGATTAATATGACTTGGAGAAAGTGGGATCCTAAACTCATTGGGTTGAACCCTATCCAACCCTTTGTGAATCATGTCTCCAAGGAAAGATGACCAAGTCTCCCTTTAAGAGTAAAGGAGAGCGAGCTAAAGAACTTTTAGAACTCATACATACAGATGTATGTGGACCATTTAGTACTTTAGCTAGGGAAGGATTTGAATACTTCATTACCTTTATAGATGATATGTCACGATATGGGTATTTGTATTTAATGAAATACAAATTTGAATCCTTTGAAAAATTCAGAGAATTCAAGAATGAAGTAGAAAATCAAACTGGAAAGAGTATTAAAATACTACGATCAGATCGTGGGGGTGAATACTTGAGTACGAGTTTCAAGAGTTCTTAAAAGAAAATGGGATCATCTCACGTTGACTCCTCCTTATACACCCCGACAATGGAGTGTCTGAAAGGAGAAATCGTACCTTATTGGATATGGTACGATCGATGGTGAGTTTTACAGACTTACCAATGTCTCTGTGAGACGCTCTCCCAGGACATGTGCACATCCTTAATAGGGTCCCGTCTAAAAGCGTCAGAAAACACCGTATGAGATATGGCATGGAAAACGTCCAAGTCTGAATTATATGAAGATTTGGGGCTGCCCAGCTTATGTTAAATTGGTTAAATCTGATAAGCTGGATATTAAATCCGAGAAGGGTCGGTTCATTGGATATCCTAAAGATAGTTTAGAATATTGCTTTTACTTCCCAAGTGATCAAAGAGTTTGGATCGGTAGAAATGCGCTTCCTCGAGAACGAGTTCTTTGAGGAAGGCGGTTGAAGAAATATTGAACTCAAGGAAGAGTTCGAAGAGCCAAGAACCGAGTAACCCTGAAGATGGAAGCGTCCACTCAACAAACCTCGATGTATCGATACTATGGTTCTAGTACGAAAGTCTTCTAGAATATCGAAACCTCCAGAGAGATATGGGTTCCTACATGAGCAAGATTTTGAATCTTACTTAGTGGGAGTAGATGATCATGGTGATGATCCTAGAAGCTACGAAGAAGCAATATTGGATAGAGATTCAGGGAAAATGGTAGGCGATGGATTACGAGATAGAATCAATGCATGCCAATCAAGTATGGTCGCTTGTGGATCCACCCGAGGGAATAATTCCTATAGGTTGTAAATGGGTCTACAAGAGAAAAGTTGGCAAGGATGGGGAGATAGAGACCTTCAAAGCTCATGGTGGCGAAAGGTTATACTCGAAACAAGGATTGGATTATGAGGAAACCTTCTGCTTTGTAGCTATGATTAAATCCATCCGTATAATGCTAGCCATAGCAGCATACCATGATTATGAAATTTGGCAGATGGATGTCAAAACCGCTTTCCTCAATGGGTTTATTGAGGAAAACATCTATACGGAACAACCAATAGGTTTTGTATCCTCTGCTGAAAGACATAAGGTATGCAAATTGCATCGATCCATTTATAGATTGAAGCAAGCTTCAAGAAGCTGGAACATTCGATTTGACGACATAATCAAATCGTTTGGTTTTGTCAAGAATCCGGATGAGCCTTGTGTATACAAATGGGTTAAAGATCATGCCATCACATTTCTCATATTATATGTAGATGACATACTTTGATGGGAAATGATATAGGCATGATGACAGAGGTTAAGGTTTGGTTGTCCAAAACCTTCTCGATGAAAGACTTAGGAGAAGCGACATATGTCCTTGGCATTCGTGTCTATAGAGATAGAACGAAAAGGGTAATTGGATTATCCCAAAAATTGTACATAGAGAAAATGCTAAAAATATTTAGCATGCAGAACTCTAAGAGAGGTCTTTTGCCCTTCACTCACGGTTTTCATCTTTCTAAGGAGATGGGTCCAAAGACCGATGAAGAGCGGCAATGGATGCGTAATGTGCCTTATGCGTCTGCCGTAGGTAGCTTAATGTATGCAATGCTATGTACAAGACCTGATATAGCTTATCTTGTAAGTGTTATGGAGCGATATCAGTCAAACCTGAGGAGAAACATTGGTCGGTTGTAAAATCGATCCTTAAGTACTTGAGAAGAACTAAGGATCTAGTTCGAGTTATGGATGTTCGAGTTAAACATTCAAGGATACTCAGATTCTGATTTCTAATCAGATATTGATGATAGAAAGTCTACGTCAGGGTACATTTTTATATGTAATGGAGGTACATTGCTGCTTCGGAAGCAGCAAAGAAGGCTGTTTGGATGGAAAAGTTCAAAACAAACAACCACAGCTGACTCCACTACAGAAGCTGAATACATTCTTTGCTTGGAAGCTTGACAAAGAAAGAGCATTTGGATCACGAAAGTTCAAGTAATTAAACTTGGTGTGGTTCCGAACATGGCTTACCCGATAAGCATGTTACGTGACAATCTTGGAGCTATTGCACGAGCAAAGGAACCAAGGGCACACCAAAAATCCAAACACATTCAGCGTAAGTATCACATTTTGAGAGAATTCGTTGGGAGGCGGAGAGATTTTGATCCTGAAGACTCCTTCAGCAGAAAATGTAGCTGATCCACTGACTAAGGCGATGACACTGAAGCAATTGGACCATCATCTTGAGAAGATGGGTATGAGATACAACATCGAATGGCTTTAGTACAAGTGGGAGTTTGTTAGTGTATATTAGTGTATGCCCTAGAAACCATTCGTGTTGTCGGTTTCAGAGCATTTTGTCTTGTATCTATATATATATATCATAAATAATAGAAAGAGTTCTTCAATTCATATATGTAAATTGCTTCCTTTATTCAGTCATGCATTTAAAATAAAGTATGTATATGAATTGTCCGGATGATTCATTTAATAGGTAAATGAATTATCGAAAAGGGTTCCCTACGGAAGCAATATAAATTTGGGCAACTATATTGCACAGTAGGCATACCGGATGCTTCCGAAAGATATCATGAGTTGATATAAGTACGGATGACGATGATAGTCATGTCACTGGGGCATTGGTATGGATTAACGGTTGGTGAACTGTTTTTCGAATGTGGCCGAATAACGACAAATCACTTGGAAAAGCATGTAGTCAATGATTTATCGTTTGGTTATATCAGTGCACGATGTAGTCCTTTGACCTGAGACATTGTAGTCGGATCCGATATGGATACGTATGGTTCATACGGTGTATAAGTACGAGACTAATCATGTTTCGTACAATAAAGCCTATTTGGTCATGCGTTGTTCATATGCGGAAGCGAGCGATGGTCAAGAGGGGATCCATTGACTCGGAAATATAGGATCGGGAGCTGCTAACTCCATCCGGATTCGAGTTCCTAGACGAACATCGATAAATGTCAGAAAATTGAATCTCTGGCCAGAGTCTATTATTAGTCATACAAAAGCAAGTTTGTGATGACGAGTTCCGAACATATTGATCGACGATTCGGTAGAAGATCGAGTTTAGGATTTTGACGTTCCATGAATCCATACTCGATTAGGATATCTCAATGGAGGGACTTTACCTACATGGTACGTATGATCTGAAATGGGTTCGATGAAGTATTTCTTCATCGTGGTTTAGGACTATGACACATTGCTAGATGTTTACCATAGTCGTTGGGCCTCCGGACGGGTTTCGGATTCATCCGAGCCTAGGCTCACGGCTAATCCACGGTGGACCTACATGGTCACACCAATAGCCTTGAGAAGTTAGAGAATGATGAGAGAGAAATGATTATCCGAAGAGGGCTAGCACCTTCCGAGGGTAATAACGGGATTTCTATAGTAATAGTTACATAGAAAACAATTTGTGACATTTTAAGGGTTAAAATGGTCAAGCAATAATTAATTATATTTAATTATTATATCTTAAAGTGTTAAGATTAATGAGATGAACAAAAATAACCTTTTAATAGTTAAAGGGTAAAAAGGATAAATTTATGGGTTGTTAATGTAAACTAGTTTAGTTTACATGGGCCCTTGAATAATATTGATTATTCAAAGGGTAGCATATTAAATTCGTGGGGTCCCTTTATAAAATAAGATTTTATTGGGCTTGGAAGTGAAAAATAAATAATTACAAAATAGCCCAAGTATATATAAGTGCAAAAGGTTGCATTTTTGTTCATTATTCACTTGTTCACTCAAACACAAACTAAAAGCTCTCTCTCCCTAGCCAAGGCCACTCTCTAATCCTCTCAAGGTGGTGTTAAAGTGTGGAGGTTTCATCCTTTTGAAGCTAATCTTCATCAATCCAAAGCAAAGGAGTAGGTATAATCTCATATCCAAGCTTTGCATGTAAACCGTTTTTTTTAATCCATGCTTTCATGCTTTCATTCTCCATCTCCACCACTCTTCATGCATGCTGAATCTTTCAGTAAAGTCCTGGCCTTTGAAAACGACTGGAAATGTAATTCTAGGGTATTCCAAATTTCATACGAACTAACACATTTAGCTACATGTCTGAACATAGACTCAGATATGGACGAAAACAACCAGCTAACTAAGAATTGATCTGTGCGTTTCCAATTGAAGTACTTAGGGTTTGATCTTTTAACAAATTCTTCACAAGCAATGGATTTTTCAAGTAAAAACATGGGAGGACATGTATTCTCACCGGTAATGAAGCCATCAAGGTCATGTGACGCAAGAGCAGGGAAGACTTGGGACCTCCAGTACCCATAATTCTTCTCCATTAGCTTCACCGAGAGCGTAGGCAGTGTTGAATGAGTAGCTAAATTACCAGCTCCAGAGCTAGTAACCTGCTAAGATTCGGTTTTCGTACCAAGATTGGAGAACTCAGGATTACAATCAACCATTGACGCTTGTCTATAGTTCTGATACCATGAAAGATTAGAAGAAAATCAAGAAAAGATGCAAGAAAACCAGAGAAAAACGAGACTCTGTTTGAAGAGAAAAATAGAAAAAACTTTACTAATTGAATCTGTTACAATCGCGTACAGTATACATACAATTCCAAAACGCACCGCATTACATAAGTCTGTGTAACATCTACTGAAAACTAGTACAATGCATGCATAATAACAATAGAAAATTGGGCCCAAAGTTTTATTTTCATTACAATTCATATGTCTTTTATACACAAAGAGTACTGTTTACAAAAATTCATTTTAAAAGACAAAACAGGGGAAACAGTGTAGCTATTGCTCCTCGCTTGCGGACGCCCCTCCGACCGCATCAACACCTAGAACCTGCATCACAAAGGAAAATAACGGGGTGAGCACAAAATAATGCTCAGTAAGTAAAACCCTCTATCTGATTGTCCCCGTATGTATAACTCTTAATTCTTTCCTCATACTATTTCTGATTCTATCTCTGTTTCTACTAAACATCATGGCCTCATCTCACCGGAGGTACGGCCGGATGGCGTTCACACAGCACCATCTCACTTTCCATGACTATCGGGTGGAATTCACACAGTACCTACCCGTTCTTAGTGACTACCGAGTGGGGATCACAAAGCACCAACTCGGTTTTCCTAGCTATCGGGTGGAGATCACCTAGAACTTACCCGTTCCTCATGATTTTTGGGTAACGATCACCAAGCATTAACCCGTCTCTAGTCACTATCGGGTGATGGTCACAAAGCATCAACCCACTTCTACTAAATGTCGGATGATGATCACAAAGCATCAACCTACATATCTCTTAACTAACCGGGTAGTGGTCACAAAGCATCTACCCATCTCTACTACTCATCGGGTGACGATCACAAAGCATCGACCCATCTCTAAGGGCTATTCGGGCAGTGATCACAAAGCATCAACCCGATTCCCATAACTATCGGGTGATGATCACAAAGCATCATCCCAACTATACTACTCTTCTAATTCACTCTATTGTAGCATTTTTCAATTCTCTCTACCCTTAGAGTAGTTGTATTCACCAAGCTCTCTACTCATAGAGTAATTATATACACCAAGTTTCCTACTCTTTCTTAGGTCACTTTTCAATGCATATAATAATGCATATGGATGGTTCATCTCCACTAATGCACTTATGAAATGCCAACATGCAATATTGCAAGAATTAAGGTTCACTAATCATACTCAAACCTCTATTAGGCATTTCATCAAACACCTCAAGTGCACTATAAAACTCTATTATAGCAATGATTCTAACACTTTTTCTAACCATCCAAAATGGGGAAAAACCCCTTCACAAAGCCATAAAACCTGTCAAACAAAACACTTCTAAAAAGGGATCCATAACACCCCTTCAATTTCATCTCAAACTACCTTTCCAACCCAACAACTCATTTCTCATATTTGCAAGGTATTAACATTCACAAAGCATAGAAATCTCTATTTAAACCTCCATACATGGCATATCACATGTATATCACATACATACATCATTTCCATCAAAACCCTAATCAAGAAAACTCATAAATCTCAACTTGGGTTGGGTTTTACTTACCTTGTTATGGAGAGACTTCACCAACTCTTCCTTTCACTTGGTTTGCTTGACCTTTTTCTCTACTCTTAACCAAAAGAATAAAAACCTTCAAACTTCAATATAACCTAAAACTCACAAATCACACAACTTAAGTAGGAATCCTTACCTTAGGAAGCCTTAGGTTGCTTTTCTACCCCAAATCACTTCAAAAACCCCTTGAAATTCCTTGATCAAAAGAAAAGAGAAGTTGAGAGGAGCAAAGATAGAGAGTTGCGTTTTTGGAGAAGAAGAATGAGGGGTTTGCTAATTCTAATTCCTTTTAATGAAATATATACACAATCATTCCCATTTTGCCCTTACTCTTCTTTAGGAATTCCATCTATATCCTTCGATTCATTACAAACTCACCCCCATACCAACATATTCTCCATGAAAAATCCTTACAATTAACTCCCCACTTTTCCTGCTAATTAGGGGTAGAATGGTCAAATTGCCCTTAGGGAAGAAAATATTTAAAACTTAACCAACATTTTATTGCCTACTGCCACGCAAGAAACTTATGTCGCCGCGCGAAACTTCCCAGAGTTTCCCGTGGTTTCAACACATCTTCGCGGCGAAGATTATCCTCGCCTCCGAAGCTTGGTACACTAAACTTCTTCTATTTTCAACCAATTTCAGGGCAAACATTCAACACAACGTTCAATCAAACAATATTACCAAAAACCAACTCAAATAAGGGCGAAAGAGGAAACAATAACAATGTACCTCGTGCGGGGCATTACAGTCTGATATTTTACAGACACACCCCCAAGATTACATAAGTCTGATAGTTTGCACACACACCCCAAATATATTCTATATTCTCTCTTAAACCAAGCTACTATACTATCCTTATATTTCATATCTTCCCTTAAACCAAACTACTCAAGAATCTTCTCAGCATTCTATACTACCTTTATATTTCATAACCTAAGACAATTTGTGGCATTTACTCTTATAGTACCCGCATCTTTCCTTAAGATAGCTCCAGCATCCGCCATTATCATCCTTGTTACACAACATATTACGCTTCCTTGCATTCCCTTCGTTATTGAAACGAGAGCTTATTTTATAGGTTAAACGTGCTACATCAATCAGAAGTGGCCATTATTGCTTGACGAACACAATGATAGGTACAGAAGCAATCATAGTAAGAAGAATAGGAACCCAAATTTTTCCATCTTTAAAGACAATGAAAATGGTTGCACAAAAAACCACCATCATTGCTGCTATTGATAACAAAAGTGTTGAGAGTCCAATCATCAACTTTGTAGGCAACACCAAAAGAAAATCTTTTTCAGCATATCGGGAAGTGAGAATAGATAAGAAGGTCACTCCATAATACCAGAGATATTCCATCTGATATGACAAAAATTGTGAAGGAAACTTCTCGAAAAAAATTAGGTGTCCCCGAATCTTCTTTGGTGCCACCATGTAGTGTGAAAGATGCAGCAAAAACCATAGTGGCAATAAGTGTGAGCCAAGGGGTTGATCTAGTGGTCAAGGAGGTTTGTTCCATTTTTTGAGTTTTAGGTTCAAACCTTAAGGTCAGCTACCATAATAACATCGTGACTTATCTAGCCCTTTGGGTTTGTAAGATGTTCATTGGACTCCGAGAATTAGTTGAGGACCGCGCAAGTTGGCCCGAACACCAGGTTACCAAAAAAAAAAAAAAAAAAAAACTTGACTTTTTAATTCATTACGTTTATTTAATAAATCTTCACATATAAAATAATTTTGTTTCTTATTTTATGCCAATCTAAAATATATTTGATATTTTAGATGAACAAAATATAATAAAAATGGTGATAATGCTTGGATTTAGGTATTAAATAAAACAAAGGAGTGTTAATGTTAAAATATAGAGTATAAGGGTATAATTAAAAATTTTCCAAGTTCAGTGGGGGCATGAGAGCCCCCAGGTACCCCCTAGTGGCTGTATCCCTGATTATAATATAGCTTTTAAGAAAATGTTTTAGTTAACTCTCATAAAATATGACCAATCTTTAAAACTAAAACAATAATTTGATTGCACAAATACCTATCATATTGCAGGTCACTAACAAGTTGAGGACTTAACTGTTAAGCATCAGTAGTAGCCACTTTTTACATGTAGGCAGAGAATCATTCATTTATGCATGCAGGAAGAAGGTTTCTAAGCGTAATTATATATATACTGCTAATTAAACTATGATTAATTAGGAATTTGATTTAAATTTCAGAAGGATAAAATTGAACCTAACTGGTTTAAGTGCTAAATTTTTTATCAGTATCAAGTTGTGCTAAAAGTGTTGAAATTAATCTAGGCATGCTGAAGGTAATAAAATTATAAAAGACGAACTTTTGAGAATATCCTGCTGCTTTTAATCTACAAATAAGTATCGTATAAGACAAAATTAACAGAAAAGGAAAAGGATAATATCATATTAGTCACTAGTTTCATAAACTAATTTTAAAACACAATTATCTAAAACAACTGCAAAAAGACATTTGACAAAATGATTTCATATATATATAATCAAGGCATATACTTAAAGGTGTTAAAGAAAAGAGAGACTAACATAGGTTGAAGCATCTCTTCAAAATTCCTTGCTGAATTTGATATGCAGAGTCACGAGACGTAAGGGGTGTTCGAGCCAAGTTATACAACTCTATATCCTCAATGCACCAACGATGGTTGGATAAATCAACGGTGGGTAAACTAGGGTACTCTTTAAGCAAATTCAATGCAACATCTAGGAAACAACAACCAAATTTCATGCGTAATATATAGAAGGAAAAGTTAAAATGTGTAGGGAAAATTTAAAAAAAAAGAAAAATTATGTTTTTTAATTCATAGTAAGATATACAGAACAAATGTTAAAATGTACAGTGAATACTCATCTAGTTAGGATTTTTATTCGTTGAGGACTTTGGTTGCTCCAAGAACTGTTTTAGGATTAGAATACCTTAAACAAGTGATGCATTGGATCTTTTGGAATGTACTCCATTCAAAGGTTTTGAGTAGTTATTAGGTTTGAGAAATTGACATAATCCTTGATATTTTATTTGTTAATTTTATATTCTAGTGAAGAAAATATTTCTATATTGTACCCCACGGATATAAACATATTTTTAAACCACATAAATCTTTTGTGTCTTCTTTCTCTTTTCATTTTTATATTTATTATTAATTTCTTAAATGTTTTATATTAAAACTAACTGTTGTGCGTTTGACCAAGTATTCGGTAACATCATAAACAAAGATTTTATTGAGCACACCTCCTACATTGATTGAATTAATTTATTACTAATTTCTGTCCTTTTTCTTTTAATAGGATAACAAAAACAAAACAAAATTATTTTATTTAATTAATAGGTAATGATTTTGCTTATTAATAATTTTTGTACAATTTGGTATTAATAGTAATATTTGTTATGGAAAGTAATATCCTGGGTTCATATATACATATCCTTAATTTAGTTTAATTAATAATATGTGAAGGACGTATAATTTCAATTAAAACCTACGTAGTTAAATTAATTCAATCAAAAGTAAAGATTATCATGTGATTGTGCAATTAACCCAGATGTTAAGACATGCTTACCAAACAAATCACTTCTAGCGACCAGATCACGAAGCAATTCGATGAGATCATCTTCTGTTAATTTATCTTTAGTGACTTCATAAAGGTACATCACAATCTCTTTATGGCCATCCTGAGCCGCTATGTGAATTGGTAACATCTTGTAATGTCCACAGATACTTGGTAACTCTGTATTCTTCCCAAACATCAGCTTGACAAGTTCCACCCTTCCAGATGCAGCATTAAGAAAAAAAGCAGTACATCCATCACGATTTTGAATAGCCAAATCTTTTTTCTCCATCTTATTTACCAGTTCTCGAACAAACATAGTAGCCTCTGCCGCAGCTGCAGCGTGGAGAGTGATATCATGGTTGTTTGAAATCCTAGTAGTTAAATACAGTGGAATATTCTTTGGATCTTCCTTAAAAACATCTCCAATAGTTGTGTTCCAGTCATTCCTCAATGCAGCTATATGCATTTTTTTTTTTTTATGTTTTCATTTATCCTCAAGTAATCTGTAAACAAGACAAGAACAAGTTTTACAAATAAAAATTGATTCATTGAAAGTGGGTTTTATATAAATTGATAGAATAATATATTGAACATAAGAAACTATCAATAATGCTATGAATATGTGCATCACTATTTTAATATAATGTTAACACATCTGAGAACTTGAAAAAGATAAACTGAAGTTTATAGAGAAAAGCACAATTTTAGTAGCTTTATTTTCTAACTGAATGAAATGAGCTTACATGAGATTTGTTCTTATACAATTGAGAAAGAGAAAGACGTTAACTGAATAATTGAGAGAAAGAGTAAAGTGCAGAAAGTAAAGAGAAGAGTAAAGTTAATATGAATTGAAAACGACGTTACTTTGCATTTAGTAAAGTGCCAAGCAGAAACGACACTGTCTTGACCTTTTGCTGATGCTTCCCCTTAAGCAAAACTGGTTCACTTTCAACTCTCAACTTCCTAGACATTTTAACCTTTTGCTGATACTTCTCCTTAAGCAAAACTGGTTCACTTTTCAACTCTCTCAATGTTCCACTCAAATCAATTTCTCAAATCTGCATTAATCTTGTAACTTAAACCATCTTCTGAAGTCAACTCTAAAATAAGCACATTAAACTTCAAAAAAAAAATTCACATTTAACTTGCACCAATATCAGCTCCTCATTAACAACTAGCTCCATATAAGCACATTAAACTTCAAAAAAAAAAAAAAAAAAAAAAAAAAAAAAAAGGAGAGATCTGCGACTCGCACCAATTAACTCCTCAAATCATCTGCAACAATTAACTCCTCAAACCAACCTACATTAATCTACAGTTTTACACTAATACTTGCAGCAAATCTGCAGTTCTGCAACAATTAACTCCTTAAATCATCTGCAACAATTAATCTGCAGTGTGACTCAACTGCAGTCATCTGCAACAATTAATCTGCAGTGTGACTCAACTGCAATCATCTGCAACAATTAACTCCTCAAACCAACCTACATTAATCTATAGTTTTACACTAATACTTGCAGCAAATCTGCAGTTTTGCAACAATTAACTCCTCAAATCATCTGCAACAATTAATCTGCAGTGTGACTCAACTGCAATTCAATCATTAAACTTGCAGTTTTACACTAACACTTGTAGCAAATCTACAGTTCGTTCATTTTTGCAACAATTAATCTGTAGTGTGACTCAACTGCAATTCAATCATTAAATTTGCAGTTTTATAATAACACTTGCAGCAAATCTGTAGTTTTGCAATAATCAGCTCCTCAAACCAACCGACATTAATCTGCAGTGCAAGGTAACTACAACTCAACCATTAAACTTGCAGTTCAACTTAACCATTAAATCTGCAGTTCAACATTAATATTCACAGCAAATCTGCAAAATCAGAACACCATTAAACCTACAATTCAACACTAATACTTACAGCAAATCTGCAAAATCAGAACACCATTAAACCTGCAGTTCAACTCAACCATTAAACTTGTAGCTCTGCAACAATTAATCCCTCAAATCAACCAGAGCCAGAGGCCTTTGTAAAGCTCGAATTTCCCTTAGTTTCAGTCACTCCAACAACAGTGAGCTTACCCTTTAACTCATGAAATTGAGCAGCAGACAATGCTTTAGTCAAAACATCCGCAATTTGTAGTTTTGAAGGAACATACTGCACAACTATTTGTTTTGACAGAACCTGATCTCTGATGTAGTGAGCATTGATTTCGATATGTTTTGTTCTTGCATGAAAAATAGGATTCGCTACCAAGGCTCCTGCACTGACATTATCACACCATATCATTGGAACAGTAGGCATTTTCAACCCTAATTCTGAATAAACACTTTGCAGCCAAGTGATTTCAATGGCTGTGTGGACTAAGGCTCTATACTCAGCTTCAGTAGAACTAAGACCAACAGCTTTTTGCTTGCGAGAGCTCCACTATATCAGATTAGGTCCTAGGTAAATGCAGTAGCCACTTGTTAACCTTCTATCATCCAAATTACTTCCCCAATCCGCATCTGCATAACATTCAACACTTAAGGAGGCTGCTGGTTTAAATTGCAGACCATGATATTGTGTTCCCTTAATAAATCTGAGCACTCGCTTCCAGGCTTGCCACTGGAGCTCTGTAGGTGCTTGAAGGAACTGACGAGTTTATTAACACAGAAGCTTATATCAGGTCTGGTTAATGTTAAATATTGTAATGCTCCCACTGTACTTCTATAGAGACTAGGATCCTCAAACAAAGGACTATTGGTGGAGAAAAGTTTTGTGCCAACAGTCATTGGAGTTGGACAGGCATGTGCTTCAAGCATTCTTGTTTTGGTAAGTAGATCAACAATAGATTTTGTTTGCCGGAGGTGAATTCCGTGAGATGTTCTGATGGCTTCTAACCCCAGAAAACATTTGATTGATCCAAGTGCTTTTAGGGAGAAATTAAGGTTCAAATCTTGAACAAGTTGAAGAATAAATGAATGGTTGGCTCTAGTGATGATAATATCATCTACATAGATGAGAATATAGGTTACTTGATCCCCATTTTTAAGGATGAAGAGGTTGGAATCAGATATGGAATTCTGAAATCCTTTGGTCAAGAGTGCCTCCTTCAACTTGTCAAACCAAGCTCTAGGAGCTTGTTTAAGACCATAAAGGGCCTTATTGAGCTTGCATACATGAGATGGAAACTGAGGACACTCAAAGCCTTCAGGTTGCTTCATAAACATAGTCTCATTCAAAGTGCCATTAAGGAAAGCATTATTTACATCAATTTGTTGTATGTCCCAATTATGGGTGACTACTAAAGTAAGTACAATTCTGATGGTTGAAGGTTTGATAACTGGGCTGAAAGTTTCAAAGAAATTCAGGCCAGGTGTTTGTTGAAAATCTTTTGCAACTAGCCTAGCCTTGTACTTTTGTAAAGTCCCATCAGCATTAAATTTAACTCTAAAAGCCCACTTGTTTCCAACAATGTTCATATCAGAACTCTTAGGCACTAATGTTCAAGTGTTGTTCTTGACAAGAGCATCATACTTACTTTGCATAGCTTCTTGCCAAGCTTTGCTAGCTAAAGCCTCTTGAACTGTAGAAGGTTCAGGCTGAACCTCTATATTTCCAGAAGTGATAAGGGCAGTTTTCATGTTATCAGTTGCCTTTGCTCTAGTGACCATAGGATGTTGATTCTTAACACCTTCAGAACCAATGGATAGAGCAGGAAATTTTGAAGGATCTAAATCAACTACAAGTGAGCACATGGGAAGTTTGTGGGTATATGGGGATGATGTGTTTGGAAAGTGAGAAGGGGCTAAGTCAACAACAAGAGAACGATTAGGTAAAGATATGGATGGGATAGATGAGTTTCCCAATGGTGAGGAAACTGTATTTGGAATATTTTCAGAATTGAAATTGTTACAATCAGGGGCAAGAGTGGAATTTGGGGAACAAGAGAATGAGATTGGAGTTACCTTGCCAATTGTTGGAGTAGAACTTGGTTGAAAACAGTTTTCTATAGGAGCAGTTGTGGTAGGAGCTATATCATTTGAAGATAAGTTGTCTAATGTATGAACAAAAGGAAATTGAGAAACAAGATTATTTTGAGCAGATGAAGGCTGAGGTGACAGATCGGATTTAAATTGTGAATGATGGCTAGAGAAGTTACAATTCTCAGCAAATGGAAACTCTTCTTCATGAAACCTGACATTAGGAGTGATAAACAGCTTTCCTGTAGGACTTAAACACTTGAAACCCTTATGCACAAGACTATAACCTATGAAAACACATTTCAAAGTATGGAAACTAAATTTATGTTGATTAAAGTCTCTAATGTGAGGAAAACATGAACATCCAAAAAATTTGAGAGAAGAATAAAGAGGTGATCTATGAAACAATGTTTGATAAGGTGACACAAACTGTAGAACAGACGAAGGCATTCTGTTGATTAAAAATACTGCAGTTTCAAAGGCACACCACCAAAAATGCAATGGCATGGATGCATAGGCAAGTAGTGTTAAACCTGTTTCAACAAAATGCCTATGTTTTTCTTTCACTTCTTCCTTTTTGGGAATGAACATATGCACATGAATGCCTAAACATAATGCCATTTTGTTCAAGATATGGAATTAGACCTTTATACTCACCACCTTGATCGGATTGTAAGCATTTTAGTTTGTAACCAATCTTTCTACTAAATGATGAAATTTAATGAAAACTGAATGAGTTTCAACTTTAGTTCTTAGAGGAAAAAGCCAAGTGAACCTACTGAAATCATCTACAAACTGTACATAGTATCTATATCCTTCAAATGAGACTATAGGAGCAAGTCCCCAAAGATCACTATGAACTAAAGCCAAAGGTTCAATAGCCCTAGATGAAGAGGAGGGAAAACTGTTTTTGTGCAACTTTCCAAGTTGACAAGCATCACAAAATGACATGGAGTGAGGAATTTTTGACTTTACTCAAGGATCACTGTTAATTTGATTTATAATCTGACTGAAAACTTCAGTATGAGGATGGCCAAGTCTTTTGTGCCATGTTAAATTCTTTTCTAAACTCTTACTAGTTTGAATGTTCAATGCTAGTGCAGATTCAAGACTTAAGTCAGAATCTTGTGTAACTATAGGACTTAAATCAGAACTAGATGTTAAATACGTATCAACCTTCAAGTTAGATTCACACAATGCAGTGTTCATATAAAGTAATTCAGTAGAGGAATCAACAGAGGAATGATAAGTATTTTTATTATGAGCAGAGGAATTATTACACATACTCAAATGAGACTTACAATTGTCATTTAGATTCTCAGAGTTATTAGAGTCTTCTAACAGAGACTTATTACACAAAAATGAACTGGAATAGATTTTACTAGGCTGAGATTGTAAGGCAGACACAAAGGATTTAACACCAATTAAGACAAACTGATCATTGCAATTTGCAGGATAGGAAGAGGTAAGATTCAACTGATATAGTCCTGCTTTAAGCTCTCCCTGCGGAAGGACTGTTTTGGTAACCTTGTCCTTAACAGCACAACAATCAGAATGAAACTCAACCACAACATTATTGTCTTTAGTAAACTTTGAAATACTAAGTAGGTTTTTTGTGATATTAGGGACACACAAAACATTTTTCAAATGGAGGCATTCGGATTGCAAGGAACTAGGTAATGATGTAAAGCCAATATGAGAAATGTTTAGGAACTCACCATTGCCAACTTGTAATTGCTTAACTCCCTCATAATTCCTGCTGCTATGCATTTGACTTAGATCAGATGTGACATGATCAGTAGCTCCGGAGTCCATATACCAGGCTGGATCCTATGCAGTAGTTTGGTTTGCAACCAATGGAAGACCATTTGACAAGTAAGGAGCTGCAAAATAAGCCTGACTAGGTGAAAAAGACTGCTGACTGGGAACTTTGAACACTAAATTTCCACCATTAGAAGCTGATGAAGTAAGTTGTTGGCCTCTGGAGAATTCTTGAGTAGAGTGAAATCCATGGAAGGAATGAGCAGGATTAGGTACAAATTGAGACTGATTCCCAGTATAAGAATTACCAACAGTAAAATTGTGTAGCTGTTGATTTCCAAAGTTACCAGATCCAAACCGACTGCCATATCCAACAGAATTGTGCGTAGGAAGAAAGTTTCCTAAATTTCCAGAATTGAAAGAGCCAGAAGACTCAAACTGTGGTGGAGATCCAAACTGTGGAGGAGCTCCATTGTAGTTGGAGTTGTATCTATGGTAACATTGGATTGCTGTATGTCCTATCTTGCTTCAGACTTGACATATAGGTCTTCCCTTAGCATTGCCTCTACCACAACCTCTGTTGTAGTTATTGAAACCTGATGGTCTATAGGTATGAACCTATGATTGAAACTATCCTAAATAAGAGGTTGGACGAAAGTGACCAGGTGAACCAGCAAATCCAAAGGGTGGTATATAGTGAGAGGAATAGGTTTGATACGGCTGTGAAGTAGGCATTGTAGTTATAGCAGATGCAGGCACAAAAGTATTACCAGAATTACTAGATATGCCTGACGAATTACCAGAATTACTGATTGCAGCAAGATGTACCGAACTGTTTGGGAAATCCACAGTGTTGAATTTTTCAATACGCATTTCATACTTTTGCAAAGAAATATTGTGCTTCTTGCAACGTAACAGAGTCAAATTTAGATTCAATTCTGGATGTTAAATTCACGACAACAGCGTCAAATTCTGGTCCTAATCCATCCAGAATATGTTGAAGTAAATCTTCATCCAACACAACCTGACCACTGGAGTTCAAACTTTCGGCAATTCCTTTCATCTTTTTAAAGTAATCACCAATTGTTAAATTTCCTTTTTGAGTACTTTGTAATAAAGTTTTCAAATGTAGAGCTCTAGCCTTTGAATCACTTAAAAATTCATGTTCAAGTGTAAGCCAAATGTCAGTAGACGTCTGACATTTTGACACTGAGCTAAGCATGCATTATGAAATAGACGCTAATAACCAAGTAACAAGGAACTTATCAGTGTGTTTCCAAGCTAAATAAGCTGGATTAATATGCTGTCCAATACTAGATTTTACCTCATCTTTTGACCTAGATTCAGTTGATTCAACTAAGATTTCAGGCTCAAACACAATTAAAGGTTCTGGACAGGAGATAAAACCTATTAAGTGGCCATCAAGCTCATGTGCTCCTACTGCAGAAAGAATTTGAGACTTAGAATCGGTAATTGTCTCTGTAATTATCTCGTGTGAGCTTCGGATGAACAACCTCGAGACTCGTCGAAAAAGCTGAAGAGAAAGAGGTCGAGGAGCTCTGCATGACTTCATTCAAATTATAGAGGAATTGCTAGATGAAGAAAGGTTTGCCATTGACGCTAGTCTATGGCTCTGATACCATGAGAACTTGAAAAAGATAAACTGAAGTTTCTAGAGAAAAGCACAATTTCAGTAGCTTTATTTTCTAACTGAATGAAATGAGCTTACATGAGATTTGTTCTTATACAATTGAGAAAGAGAAAGACGTTAACTGAATAATTGAGAGAAAGAGTAAAGTGCAGAAAGTAAAGAGAAGAGTAAAGTTAATATGAATTGAAAATGACGTCACTTTGCATTTAGTAAAGTGCCAAGCAGAAACGGCACCGTCTTGACCTTTTGCTGACAATACTGGAGGTTTTAACAATACTAGACAGTCTGTTTATCATACTGGATAACCTATTGGGTTTAACAATGTCAACCCTCCACAGAATCCCTTGGTTAATATGAACTCTCATGCATCACTACAAGCTCTATTAGCAAGTCGAGTTGGGCCAAGTCAGTTTAGTACCAATCTGGCTCCTACTTCATTTACCTCAGCAGGGACAAGCCGACCAATTAACTCTCAAGCTGAGTATTCTGGAAATCATGCTCCTCATACTGCACAAAGTGCCTATAATGCTGGATACCTTCATCAGTCTCAGTATGGTTTGTCTCCAACTTCAGATAGAGAATCACTGCAACAACATTCTACCTCTTCATCTTTTGGTACATCCATTGCTACTCCACAAACTGTGAAAGATCAGCATGGTATGTAGATTCTGGAGCCACGAATAACATGACCTCTGATCTGCAGAATTTGGTGATTCAAGACAATTATTCTGGTGGAGCAACTGTCCAAGTAGGAAATGGCCAAACAGTTCCAGTCTCACACACATATGAGTCTTTTCTAAACTCAGATACTTCCTCTAAAGTTTTATTTCTCAAAAATATGCTATGTGTCCCTCACATTGCTAAGAATTTATTAAGTATATCTCAAATAACAAAAGACAATGGTGTGATAGTTGAGTTTCACTCTAACCATTGTCTTATAAAGGATAAGTGGACTGGTGAGATTTTGCTTCAAGGATCTCTCAAAGATAGCCTATATCAACTACAAGTTTCTCTGCCCATTGCTGCATCATCCACCTCCTGTTCAAATAAGTGGTCTTCTGCTGAAACTATTTTCAGTTTGTAGTGTTAATAAAGCTCTTGTTGTTTCACAAAAATCCAATGTATCTCTTAGTTTGACAAAGCTGTGGCATGCTTGATTGGGGCATCCACAAGCTAAAACTCTTAAGAGTGTACTTAATAAGATTCATGTAACTGCTTCTTTTGATAATAATGATGTTTGTGAGTCCTGTCAATTTGGCAAGCTGTCTCAAGCCTCTTTTCCCAAGTCTGATTCTGCAACTACTAAACCCCTTGAGTTGGTCTACTCTGATCTGTGGTGTCCTGCACCTGTGAATTCTTATGAGGGTTTTAGGTATTATATGTTGTTTGTAGATGATTATAGTAGACACATGTGGATATACCCCCTGAAGTATAAGACTGAAGCTTTTAAGGTTTTCACATACTTTCATTGTCTTGTTGAAAAATAGTTAGATGCTAAGCTTAAGTGTTTGCAAACTGACTGGGGGGGTGAATTTCGATCTTTTACTGGATATTTGCAGTAGCATGGTATTAGTTTTAGGTACCCTTGTCCTTATTTACACCAGCAAAATGGTCGGGTAGAGAGGAGACATAGGATCATCACTGAATTTGGCTTGACTTTGTTAGCACATGCTGGTACGCCATTATGTCTTTGGTGGCAAGTCTTTAGTACATCAGTGTATGTTGTAAACAGACTGCCCTCTTTAGCATTAGAAGATATTTCTCCTTATAAAAAATTATATAGAAAGGAACCTGAGTATACTGCCTTGAAAGTGTTTGGGTGCTGTTGTTATCTTTTTATAAGACCCTACCAAAAACATAAGCTATCCTATCATACTGAGCAGTGTGTTTTTATTGGGTATAGCTCAGCTCATAAAGGATACAAGTGTCTCTCTTCTATAGGCAAAATGTACATTGTAAAACAAGCTAAATTCAATGAAGAGGTCTTTCCCTACAAGACTGGTTTTAGGTGTTTTTTGTTCAAAGATTTGGATTCTGCAGAGTCTAACTTATACTCTAATATTGAAGGATTACACTCATCCTGGACCTTGTCTCATTGTCTAAACTCTAATGTAGAAAACATGATAAATTCTGGTGTGGCTGCTGCTATTAATAATTCTGATGTTGCTGATGCTAATGGTAATCATTTTGATGTTGCTATTTTTAATTCTGATGCTGATGGTAATCATTCTGATGTTGCTAATGCTGCTATTTTTAATTCTAATGTTGCTAATGTTGGTGTTAATAATTCTAATGATGGTGATGCTGGGGTTAATAAGTTTAGTTCTGATGTTGGTGATGCTGGGGTTAATAATTTTAGTACTGAGTTCTCTTTCCCAGAATTAGCTAGTAGTCTAAGAAACTCTAATACAGCTGAGTTCTCTTGCCACCCTTCTGAGAAAACAAACTCAGCTCAGAATATCTCAGATTGTGATGGACAACAATCTGCTAATCAGACTAAACCTTCCGGGATAACATTAGAAGTGGTTTTACCCATTCAACAACCCAAACCTGTCATCAACAGTCATTCCATGATTACTAGATCGAAGTTTAATTCCTAGCATTCTATAGGTCAAACCTATACTACCATTCTATCACCTTTACCAGAACCAAAGTATGCTGCAGAAGCTGTCACAATTCCTGAATGGAAAACAGCCATGAATGAGGAATTTGGTGCTTTGATGAAAAACAAAACCTGGGAACTGGTACCTCTTACTTCAAACATGAATGTAGTAGGTTGTAAGTGGGTTTTTAAGACAAAATTGAAGCCTGATGGTACCCTACAGAAATATAAGGCAAGGTTAGTTGCCAAGGGGTTTCAGCAGACCCCTGGCTTGGATTACTTTGACACTTTTTCCCCAGTAATTAAACCAGCAACTATAAGGATTATGCTCTCTCTTGCGGTGCATAATAGTTGGGAAATACAACAAATTGACATCAATAATGCGTTTTTGAATGGAGAGCTTACAGAGACAGTGTTTATGTCACAACCTGAGGGTTTTATTGATCAACAGTATCCCCAAAACAGGCCCCAAGGGCCTGGTTTGATAAGTTGAAAACTGCTCTCATTGAGTGGGGATTTCACAGCAGTGTATCTGACACCAGTTTGTTTTTTTATAAGAACAGAAGTCAGGTTCTTTACTTATTGGTTTATGTTGATGACATTCTTCTCACGGGGAATGATTCTACCCTCATCAAGCAAGTTGTTTATGAATTAAACAGGAAGTTTGCCTTAAAAATCTTAGGAGATCTTAGCTATTTCTTAGACTTTGAAGTGTATAGGAACAAGGGAGGTCTGTTACTTACTCAAGCCAAATATGCACAAGATCTTCTAATCAAAGCTGGCCTCTCAGAGTGCAAACCTTGTAATACTCCTATGGCAACAGGCACAAGACTTCTAAAAGAAGATAGTGATGCTTTTGATCAACCCTCACTCTATAGAAGTCTTATAGGTGGTCTGCAGTATCTAACTTTGTCAAGACCTGATTTGGCCTTTGCTGTCAATAGATTGAGTCAATTTCTTCAGCATCCTACCATTAATCATTGGACAGCCTATAAGAGGGTTCTTTGGTATATTAAAGGGACAATTCAGCATGGTTTATTCTTTAAGAAACAACAGCACTTTCAGTTAGAGGGATATACTGATGCAGATTGGGCTAGTGACTTGGGTGATAGAAGATCCACTACAGGGTACAGTATCTTCCTTGGGGGCAACCTGGTTCAATGGTGTTCTAGGAAACAAAAGGTGGTTGCATTATCTTCAACAAAGGCTGAATATAGGGCTCTTAGTCAGGCAGCTACTGAATTAGTCTGGATCCAGAACTTATTTCAAGAACTTGGAATAGCAATTAATTCTATTCCCACTCTTTGGTGTGACAATATGAGTGCAGGGGCTTTGTCCTCTAATCCGGTATTTCATGCTAGAACAAAGCACATTGAAATTGATGTGCATTATGTGAGGGAGTTGGCTGCTGAAAAAAGACTGTCAGTTCAATATGTGCCTTCAGAATATCAAGTTGCTGATGTTCTGACCAAGGCCCTTGCAGCACATAGGTTTCATTTTCTTAAAGAGAAACTGACTGTTTTGTCCTCCTTACCTGAAGAAGAAGTTACAGCTGATCAGAGTTGAGCTGTTTGCTATGATGGGTTGTTCAGAGTTGAATTGTTTGATGTGATGTTGTAATATAGTTGCTGGAGTATATAATGTTGGACTGGTTAGAGTTTTGAGCCTTTGTAGCTATTCTGCAGTGTATTAGAACTTGTGAAGCTTGAACTGGAATGTTGATCAGAGTTGAATTGTTTGTGGTGATGTTGTAATATAGTTGCTGGAGTATATAATGTTGGGCTGGTTAGAGTTTTAAGCCTTTGTAGTTGTTCTGCTGCTGCAGTATATAATGTTGGGTTGGTTGCGTTTGTGAACTGGAATGTTAGTGTTGGCTATTCAGGACAATTGTGAACTGGAATGTTAGTGTTGGCTATTATATATGTTAGTGTGTTCTCTCTGTTGATGAGCAGGTGTTTTGTTGAGCAGATTTTTTTTTTGTTACTTTACTGATTGTTGATGAGCAGACTGCTGTTGGCAGAGTGTGTTTTTCTGTTGATGAGCAGATTTTTGTGCAGTTTGTAGTTGATTAATGGAGCTGAATTTTGTTTCAGTTTGAAGTTGATTAATGAAGCTGAAATTTTGTTTCAGTTTGAAGTTGATTAATGGAGCTGAATTTTGTTTCAGTTTGAACTTGATTAATGGAGCTAAAATTTTGTGCAGTTTGTTGTTGATTAATGGAGCTGAATTTTGTGCAGTTTGCAGTTGATTAATGGAGCTGTTTTTTGTTCGGTTTGCAGTTGATTGATTGAGCTGAAATCTGTTCAGTTTGCAGTAGATTAATGGAGCTGAATTTCTGAATTTTGTTTCAGTTTGAACTTGATTAATGGAGCTGAAATTTTGTGCAGTTTGTAGTTGATTAATGGAGCTGAATTTTGTGCAGTTTACAGTTGATTAATGGAGCTGTTTTTTGTTCAGTTTGCAGTTGATTGATTGAGCTGAAATCTGTTCAGTTTGCAGTAGATTAATGGAGCTGAATTTTGTACGGTTAGGAGTTGATCGATGGAGCTGAAATTACTGAATTTTTGTACAGTTTGCAGTTGATTGATGAAGCTGATTTTTGTGTTTCGTTTGCACTTGGTTTATCTAATTTCAGATCAGCCTAATTTCGGCCTTGCTCAAGATTCAATTTGCAGTTGTTTTTTGTTCAATTTCAGATCAGCTCAGTTTTGTTTTCAGAGTTGGTTTGTTCAAGTTTCAAGCTGTGTAACTGGTGTTGTCTAAGATTTCTGGCATGTTTGCTGCGTTGTAGCTGGCGTATTTTGAGAGCTGCTGTGTAACTGATGTTGTCTGAGATTTCTGGTGTGTACATTCTTGGAGTTGTAGCGTATTAGAGGTGTTTGAGAAAGCTGATGTAGTTAATGAAAGAGGAGATATTGAGTATGAGCAGATGGTGAAAAACACATAGAGAGTTTAGTTTAAGGGGGAGATATTGAGTAAACTGAGTTTGGTTAAAGTTGATTTGTTTTAAATGTAGTAATTGCATTTAGTAAAGAGAAGAGTACATAACTTAAGATCTATTGTTGAGAATCTAACTTTGGATATGTGTAAAACATTAACCGAGAACTATATGTCCATACAAAATTAATTTATAGAAACAGGGAGGCCACTCGTACTTTAATAAAATTTATACTCTCCAGGTCCATTTATTCAATAAGCCCATTGCTAAAATTTGTAATTTTTAGTTTTACTTTATTAGTTTTACTTTATTTACTTACTTTTACCAAAAATAACCTTTATAAAATATAAATTAGTTGATGAACCATGTTCAAATTGTACTAATTAACGTTTAGAAGAGTGATTAATAAAGTAAAAAATTCTCAAACTAATTAATATTATAAGAGTGGTTTATGAAATATATAAAATAAATAAATAAAAACTATCCTTAGATGTAATAAATTAAATTATTATAATTTCTCCAAATTTATTTATTTTTGAAGTAAAAACAACAATTAAATATTTAATTTTATTCTTAATTTTTATATTTATAAAATACTTTTTAATACGGGTTTTTTTTTTAATCTAATTAACTTTTGATGGATTTCATGATCTAACATCATACATACATACATACATATTTAAACTATTTTATTTCATTCCATTAACATTCTTTATTACAAAAACAATATAACCCTATTCCAGTCTTTCATATATTCTCAGGATGGATTCAAGAATTAACTTTAGAACGGCAAGTCTAAAATAAAATAATATAAAGTATAAGAAAAGTAAATGAATTTGATCGAATCTAAAAGCACGAATACAAACACAGTATGGTCCAAAGTAAAAAATCAAACCAAATTAATGAATTGTTTTTTATTGGGATCACTAACCCCCACTCATGACTAAGTGGGTCTGTTACTGTACATTCTCATCCTACACTTTCCATTCATATTCCTATCCAATCCTCATCCAAACATATAGCCTTAGTGTTAATGATATACTAAATAAAAATATTATGTGAATGTATTTATAAGGTTAAACAATTGTAGTGGAAATTGTTAGCCATTGATTCAATGCAATTCAAAGAATTTTGTAAAGAAGATAAAGCTATTTTTATTGTTAACTAACTGACTTCTAAATTGTTGGATTACATTGGATCAACGTCAAAGAATGTCATTTAGTTTTTCCCATATAGTTTTAAAATAGGTATAAATATATGAAGCCACTCTCATGCATAGCAAATCTACTCTTAAAATTAGTTTTTCCCATATAGTTTTAAAATAGGTATAAATATATGAAGAAATGATTACAGGACCTTGACACTGCTATTAGATTGGTGGTGACATACAGAATCCTAGACACTCGAATTACCTAAAAATCTCAATTAATGTATTACAAAGTACGTGTGTATAGAGAGAAAATATTAATTAATTCGAAGGTTTTCCTTGACTTGCCTTATCAAATGACTTTTCATTTAGTAAACTTAGTGCCATAAAATGGATTTTACAACCAAGAAGATAATTTATCATATTAAACCGCTTGAATACCTAATCTAGATAATTTTTGTGATCTAGATATAACATCTTTGAATTCTTGTCTCTAACAATTTTAATTCCTAATACATAAGATGCTTGCCCATATCTTTCTTTTCAAATTTTGAACCTTGATATGATTTAGTCTAATTAATAATATCTATGCAATTTCCAACCAATTTTATGTCATCTACATTCAATGACAATATAGCTAATTTATATTGGCACTTCCAACGATAAAGACAATGATCTAATGGACTCATGTTGTTCCCTAATGCTAGGATAACTTAGTGGAATTTCAAATACCAATCTTAGATGACTGTTTGAGTTCATACGAAGATTTCTTAACTTGTAGACTTTGTTTTCATGTCCTTTAATCACAAAACCTTATGGTTGTGACATGTGAATGTCTTCTTTTAACTCTCCATTGAGAAAATCAGTCTTGTCATCTAATTAGTGTAGCTCAAGATTCATTCTTGTAAGTACTAACTTGAGTATTCTTATTGATGTAAATTTAGCCCTAGGGAATAAGTATCAACAAAGTCTATTCCAAATTTTTATGTATAGCCTTTGGAAACTAGCCTTGCCTCACATCTGCCTAGGTTACAATCTGCCTTCAATATCTTTTTGAGTACCCATTTGCAACCTATGGGTTTTCTATCCTGAGGTAAACCAACTAAGTAAGAAACCTTATTTTTCTCGTTAGATTCTAACTCATTTTGCATAGCATTTTCCTACTCTTTATAATCTATTTGACACATCGCGTCAACATATCAACTTTGTGATCAAGTCTCCTACACTTAATTTCTTGCATGTAACCATGCATATTTAATCATATATTATCAATATAATTAGTATTTTAATAGCTATTATAAACTAATTAAAATAATAGGCAATGGCCGGTTTTGTATTATTTCATACATCAAGAGGATTTTTATTATTAAATCAAAACTCGGGTAAATACCTTATATTATATTAATTTAATAAAAACTATAACACAAATAAAATAGTTTTTCTCCTTTTTTATAATTTATAAAAGCATCATAATAAAACTAATATGATCAAGTAAATAAGTAAATAAGCAATTAGAATATTAGAAAAAGTGGGTGCTTACCAAAAAATTTGTTGCTATCCATTTCTTCCAGGGGTCCTTGGACTTCATAAAGAAACTCTACCATCCTTTCATGGCCGCCCTGAGCTGCAATGTGAATTGGTAGCATTTCCTTGTCTCCACGGATACTTGGTAATTCTTCATTCTTTTCAAACATCAGTTTAGCATGTTCCACGCTTCCTATTGCAGCAGCAATAAAAAAAGCAGTATTGCCACTAAGATTTTTAATAGTTGAGGGAGAAAATGATAGGAGTTTGCCTTAACTGCAACGTGGAGATGGGTGTCCTCATCTTCTGATAAAACAACAGTCAAATATTTTGAAAGATTCTGTGGATCTTCCCCAAGAGTATCAAAAGAAGCGCTCCAGCGGTCATCGTTTGGTACAGCTTTATACAATTTTTTACAGTCTTCATTGGTCCTTGTATCAACTGTAAAGGTGAAACAAGAAAGAAGTTTTATATATAATAACTAATTCATTTAAACATATAGTGTTGATGTAAATATATAGTAATATTAAACATGTGAACTGTATATACAAAATTAATTTATACAAAAGGTCACGCTATTCGTACATAAATTGAATATACACTCTGTATGCCATTGCTAACATTTGAAACTGTAATTCTTACTTTACATAAATATACTTACTTTATGTTGATACGTACTTTTGACACCAACTAATCGACACGTGCGTAATGTTGATTGGTCAAGAGACACACGTGATTATGGATAAAACATAGAGTAAATGCAACAATGAGATCTTTTTAAAGTGGTTCGGATGCTAAGGTAGCAAATCCTACGTCCACTGATAGTTGTAATAGAATCGTGGGTCAGGTCGCAACAGCAGACTGACTTACAAATGATTAGGAAAAAGTAAATACAAAGATACAAGAGAGAGAGAAAGCTAGTTCAGAGTGTAAAAAGGCCGAATCCCCTCAATAAAGGGGTTTTTCCTTTTTATAGTGAGACGAGCGCAAATAATCATCATTAAATCCGTGGGTTGGTGTGAATGTCAGGACTAAATCCGGCTTTACGTCACATTGCCCACCTTCCAAGCTGATTTCACGCGATTTGGAGCAGGGAATGGACACGTGGGAGCTCCACTCCGTCTTGTAGGCCTGACGTGTGCTTACCGTTCTGACGGGTGCAGGTCACCCCCCATCATGTGATTTTCCATGTCAGCCCTTGATTTCCTAGGCATAACTGAAGTCCCCTAGTTTTTGAGGTTTGAGGATCAAACCTTGGAAACTAAGTCATGCCATGATTGGAGGCCCTGACCATTCCGAACTGAATGAAAGAAGCTCGGGATAGGACCTTTTGCAAACATGACCTCGCGCAAACCTCTGCCGAATGACCTGACAGCCATCGCCCATGCGTCTTGACTTCATCGGGCGTTCCTTACTGTGCCTTAGAGATGGGGATTTAATGAGGTCGTTTCTGTGCTGACAGGCGCTCTGCGCGTGTCGCGCACGCGCGCATTAATTGCGTTGTGTCTTGACGCTACTATGCTTGGGGAGCATTAATTGCATGACACGCCCGAAATGACGACCCTCATCACAACAATAAATGTGGCATGGGGCGCATTTAATGTGGAGAGAGACAGAAACGTCGTTTTGATTCCGAGGGGCGGTAAACACCGGTTCGTAGTCCATATAAAAACCCAGATTTTCCAGATGAGGCCACCAAAATCCCATTTGCCTCGAGCGAAAACTCTCTGCAAACCAGAAGCCTTTCTTTTCCGATGGACATCTCTCCGATACCTTAAGCAAGAACCGTCCATGGTCACGTCCCCCAAAAGGTAAGGGTTTTTTGTTCCCCTTTCTTTATTTTATTTTATTTTTTCTTGGTGGTACAATGGCGTTGTGTCATCTGATGTTTCATTTGAGGCACGACGATGGAGTCAGGTTCCTGCTGTGAATGGCGGCTCGAGTCACTGTTAGGTTTTAGGGAATTTGCTCCAAGCCGCCGTACGGGGCGACGTATGATGGCTAAAATGACTTTCTGTCTGTCGGTGTTGCAGATTGCGGAATGGAACCCTCAGCGTCTAGATCCGAAGAAGGAGCCGGTTCGTCTTTGCGGGATGTTCCCGTGGACGAATCCCTTGAGGTCTTCTCGGTTCTTACCCAAGAAGAATTCGAGAGGATAAAGAGACAGTTCGACATCCGTGCGGAGGTGTTCCTCGACGCCACTCGGTCGTCGCGGCATCCTTCCGATAGCCTGGCTACGATCTCCGAAGAGTTCTTCAAAGGTGGGGGGATGATTCCTCTCCACCCTTTTATTAGGTCGGTCCTAGATCACTTCGGGATCGCACCAATGCAATTAACGCCAAACGCGTATGTCATCGCTGATGCGATGTACATCGCATGCCGTGAGAGCGGCTTTGGCGAGCTAACAGTGGTGGAGCTCGGCTGTTCATATTACCTCAAAAGGAGTAAGGACAAAGACTCATATTACTTGTCTCGGCGATCTACCATTGCCGAAGGGATACATAGCTATCCCAGCAACGCGGGGGCCTAAGAGACGAAGTTCTTCTTCTTCTGCTACAATGGCTACTGCCGCTTTCAGAAACCAAGTAGGTCCCTCTTTGCTAGATTCATTAACTGTGCGCTCGCTTTTTCTAACAACCTGCATTCTTTTGCAGTTAACAAGACGACCAGCCTGGAGCTGCTCACCAACCTGGACATGATTGTGTCTTTTAGGGTTCTCCCTGAAGAAAGCCGGGACGCGAGGAAGCTCGTGACGACCGTGAACTTGCGAAAGTATGGTTTTTTCAGATCAAAGGCCTTCTTGAGTCCCTCGAATGTAAGTTGCACACTGATTCCTTTCTGGTCATGGAATAATTTTTGTTTAGTTACTAACGCACCTGCATGCAGCGACCATGCCTCCAAAAGAGTTCGAGCACCCTGGCGAGCACCATTCAACTTCCCTCGATTGAGGAAAGAAAGGGCGACCGAAGCTGCTCGCCCCACAGCGGTACAACCGGTGCGAACTATCGCGCCTTCCTAGTCCCGTCTTGAGAAAGAAACAACCAGGATAGAACAGTTCGCTTAGCCACCACTTGCTTACCCGAGGCGGAAGGCTCCAGCCCAGCGGTCGAAGAAGATGAAGTAGATTCAGGTCGATGAGTCAGAGACTGAATCTGAGAAAGAACCACTAAGGTCACGGCGGGACATCAGAAGGAGGTCGGGCAAGGAACCCGCAAACGAGACGGTTGTTGCCGACAAGACGAAGGACACACCATTGTTGGATTCGTTGGGGAACCTCCCCGAATACCTGCAGCTGATAGTCTACTTTGCTTGAGTGTGGGCTATCGGAGTCATATGATGAGTTCGCCCGATACGTGATGATCCTGACGCACACCACGCTGCTCCAACATCTAAGCAAGGTAAACGAACTGTTCTTAAAGAGTTTGTCCGCCATTTTCATTCTAATTCACTTCTTGTTCGCAGGCTTTGCTTGCCATGAGGATGTCCATGGAGAAAGCTCGACTGGGGGCCGTGAAGGGGGCAAATGATCTAAAAAAGGAGATCGCGAAACTCAAATAGAGCCTGGAGACCGTCAAAGCAGAAAGAACGCAATCGTTTGAGGTGGCGAACAGATACTTGAACCAAAAGGAGGCCGCTATGCGGACAGTTGACTTCCAAAAGACGGAGCTTGAACGACGTGCGGAGGAAGTAAAAGAGCTTCAGAGGACAACGCTGGCTCCAAAGAGGCTCCTGAGAGAAGGACCAGGAGCTCTAGACGACCTTAATACTAACTCAGCGAGCAGAACAAGAAAGGGAGGCCTCCGAAAAGGAAAGGCTAGCTCTGAAGGCCGAACTCCAGGAGAGTCGGGGAAAAATTGCTTCCCTGACTGAAGAAATACGGATCCAGTTAGATGAGATCGGGGATAAGGCCGCCGACTGGGCGATCGGTCCATTTATACCCTGCGACCAAAGAATCCAGATCTGGATATGTCCGACCTCCCAAAGGGGTGGCAAGAGACCTTGCAGATCTTGGCGAGGGAAGATGATCAAGCAGTCGCCCGAGGATCCGACCAGGTAGAGGGTTCGGGTCTTGCTTCGAAGGATCCCCCCACCGACCAGGCATAGTGTGATGATACTGACTCCATAGGAATTAATAGTGTCTTAACAATTTTTGTTGTACATAAATGAGATACACTTTGCTTTCAGTCGCTGTTCGCTTAATCAGACATGAGTGTAGTTTACAGTTCAGTTTGTTTACATAGGCAATATTACATGCGAATTGTTACAAGCGAACAGGATAATATCCTACAATAAAAAGGGAACTAACAAAATCAAAACCTAATTTACAATGAGCACTGAGTTTGCGATTACTAATAGTATGGCCAGAGGTGCTCGGCATTCCAAGCTCGGGGTACTTTGGAACTGTTCAGCCTTTTGAGATGGTAAGTCCTCGGTCTGATCACCTTGTCGACCCGGTACAGACCTTCCCAGTTCGGTCCTAATACCCCCGCGCTTGGCTCTCCGGTTCCGAGGAGAACTTCTTTTAGCAAAAAGCCACCGACCTGGAAGTCTCTTCGCTTGACCTTTGAATCGAAGAATCTCTTCGCACGCTGCTGGTAGGCTGCTATCCTTAGCGAAGCTTTGCTGCGGTGCTCCTCAACAAGATCCAGGCTCGCTCTCATAAGTGCTTCGTTTTCAACCTCATCGTACAAGTCTCTCCGAAGAGAACCAGTTCCTACCTCTACAAGAATCATTGCTTCGCAGCCATATGCTAGCAAAAAAGGTGTTTCTGAGGTGGAGGTTCTCGGAGTTGTCCTGTACGCCCATAAGACTTCGGGGAGATCGTCGGTGCAATTTCCCTTGGCTGCCCCAAGTTTGGCCTTTAGAGTGTGTTTGATAGTCTTGTTGACAACTTCAACTTGGCCATTTGCTTGCATTCTAGTGACTGAGGCAAATTTTTTATGGATGTCTAGCTTGTCGCAGAACTGCTTGAACTCCTTGTTATTGAATTGCTTTCCATTATCCGAGATGAGAGTGTGGGGAATTCCGTAACGGCACACTATATTCTTGAAAACGAAGTCTTTCAGCTTTCTGGTTGTGATCGCGGCCAGCAATTCAGCTTCCACCCATTTTGTGAAATAGTCTACCGCGACTACAGCATACTTAACCCCCCTTTTCCGACTGGCATGGGACCGATAAGGTCGATCCCCCACATGGAAAATGGCCAGGGGATAGACATCGTTATCAGCTCGTGGGAGGGGGGTTGCGGAATGTTCGCGAACCGCTGACGGGCTGATCCTGACCATATCTGCATGCGACCATGCAAACACATCAATGTTTTCTCTTAAGAATCGGCTCGGGGACATGCGAAATGAGGGTTGAGACTGCTCCTAACCCTTAGCACTTGGCTTGGCTCTTTCGGGTTGACTGACACTTCAGACAAGTCCCCAACTGGGTCGTTGGAAGGGATCTCCTGAATTCGAGGATCCATATTATCCTCTACTGGGCCAGGCTGCGGCTCAATCCTGTTGATCGCCATAGCCTGTCGGGGCGCACTTCACGGAACGCCCTTTCCTTTACTTGCCATCTGCATCGCTTTTACGTAGCAGTCGCGAGATGCGCTTTGTGATCCGCTCACTTCCCCTATCCCCGTTGGGGTGGGGAACTTCATCTTGGAGGTGGTATATGGAAGTGACTGCTTTGAAGCTTCTTAGTAGGGGTCACCCCAGAATCCCGTTGAAGGCGGACGGGTAATCCACGACCAAGAACTTAGTTACTTTAGTTACCTCGTCATAGTCGCCCAGTGTGACAGGGAGTCGGATCATCCCTTTGGGGATCAAGTGCTCTCCTGTAAAACCATAGAGGGGGATCGAGGCGGGCTTCAGGTCGGCGTCGTACAGGTTCATTCCTTCGAAAGCGGTCTGGAACAGGATGTTGACAGTGGTTCGTTGTCCACGAGCATTTTGCGGATGTTATGGTGCCCTATGAGGGGCGTGATCACCAGGGCGTCGTCGTGAGGATGGTGCAGGCGAGCTGCTGCCTTCTCGCAGAAGGTGATCGGCTCCTCATTTCAAGCCTTTTGTGGTCACTGTGATGTGTTCATTACCCTGATCGGGTCGTGATATGTTTCGCAAGCGTACCTTTCCTACTCAACTTGCATGTTTCTCGCGAGGTGCGGGCCTCCGAAGATTATGTTAACACTACTGTATCCACTGCGATCACGACGCTTTTTCTTTTGCTCCTCTTGGTTCTCTTTTGGAGCAGAGTCATCAATATACTCCTTGAAGTACCCTTTCTTGATGAGCTCTTCGATTGCCTGCGTTAGAGATTGGCATTCATTTGTGTGATGCCCGTTGTCCTGATGGAAACGACAGTATTTTTTGTCAGCTGGTCAGAGCAGGGGGTTTTCATGGGGTTCTCTGCCACCGAGCGGTGGCCGGCCTTCTCGGATTTGTCAAGAATTACAGATATGGACACATTCAATGGAGTGTATTGAATTCTGTCACGGTCGCGACGAGGAATAGGAGCATAGGACTTTTTGTGCTTGTAGCGAGGTTTCTTTCCTTTTTGCTGATCGTCAATGTCTCCTCTGCGATCTGCTCTCCTACTTTCCCCTTGACCAGACATACTGCTCGAAGCACCGGGATCGCGACGGCGGAGTGTCGCCAATGAATTCTCTATTCAGAGATATTTTTCTGCGAGGTTGTAGAATCTGGTGAGGGAAACATCGTCCTCAGACTGTAATTCTTTCCACAGGTCGGTTTGCGGGCGAACTCCAGCTATTATAAGCGTTTGGATGGACTCTTCGGGGGCATGACCCAACTTGTTGAGTTCCCTGTGGAAACGGTCGATGTAGGATTGTAGGGATTCATCTCTTTCTTGCCTTATGTTGCTGAGATAGCTCAAAGGCATCGAAAACTTCCGATTTGCTTGGAAATGCCATAGGAATGTCGTGCTCATCTGAGGCCACGAACTGATCGATCCCGCTGGGAGCGACCTTAACCACCACTTGGCATGAGAAGTTAGAGTCACGACCAAACAACGACATTTTGCAAGATCCGAAACCTGGTGGAGCTCCATCAGGTCGTTGAACTCATACAAATGATCATGCGGGTCATGGTTCCCATCAAACGGCCGCATGCTGGGCATTCTCAACCCTCGGGCGGGAGTGGGAGGGCGACTAACACTTAAGAAAAGGGGATGCGAGGTAACCAGGCTCGCTGTTTGTTGCCGCTCTCACTTCCTATCCGTAACTTGTCAGAGTCCTCAATTTGTGGTAATGGAGCCAGTTGGGGATTACTTTCATCCGTGCGAGTCCACCCTCCTCGCGACCATATTCAAGAAAGTATGGAGGTCAGACTCCTTTTCGCCTCGGCCGACACTTTCGGCCGTTCTTGACACATGCTGGCTAGAGGCGTGTGAAGGTGACGGATGGTGCGGGGTATTTTCACGACCCTCCCGGTGGATGATCACTGACGAGGTGTGGGGACCACCCGCATGATAGCGATCAGGATCATTCTGCTGGCGGTGATAAGAATCACCTCGCCCAACACTTTTGCTTGGGTTCATCTGTAAAGTGGCATGGGACAGCTCGGGATTCACTTTTTCGCCTAGTTTCAGCTTTGTCGGCACCCTGCTTGGGGCATGGTTTATGTTCGCTGGCCCTTTGGAGCCCGTAGGCTTGCTTTCTGCCACTTCTTACCCTTACCTCCCTACCTCTGCCGCAGCTATCGCGGCACGGGCTATTTCCCTTTGCCGCGCCTTCGCGTGACCTGCAGGCGTTTTTGGCGGTTGCATCGCCCTAGCTGTTCTAGATGGCACGCCCTAGTGCAAACGGTCCAGCCTCTGGTTGACCGTCTGGAGAGTATTGTCGAACCTTTCCAAGTAGCTTCTGATGGCGGGGTCAAGCTGCGAGGCTGCTGGGATATCCACCGCAGCATTTTGTGGAACTAGAAGTATTCTAGAAGAGGTATCCCCCTGGGTTAGGGAAAGGGTCCTCGCCGCGCTTGGCTTGCTCAAGCATTCAGGACAAGGTGGGCCATTTGTTGTTCAGAGGACCAGTAGGTTAGAGATTCTCCTGATGAAAGATGAACACTAAATCGGGCCCTCCTTCTAGCGCCAAACTGTTGATGCGTGCTTTTGACACCAACTAATCGACACGTGCGTAACATTGATTGGTCAAGAGACACACGTGATTATAAATAAAATGTAGAGTAAATGCAACAATGAGAGCTTTTTAAAGTGGTTAGGATGCTAAGGTAGCAAATCCTATGTCCACTGATAGTTGTATTAGAATCGTGGGTCAGGTCGCAACAGCTGACTGACTTACAAATGATTAGGGAAAAGTAAATACAAAGATACAAGAGAGAGAGAAAGCTAGTTCAGAGTGTAAAAATGCAGAATCCCCTCAATGAAGGGGTTTTTCCTTTTTATAGTGAGATGAGCGCAGATAATCATCATTAAATCTGTGGGTTGGTGTGAATGTCAGGACTAAATCCGGCTTTACGTCACATTGCCCACCTTCCAAGCTGATTTCACGTGATTTGGAGCAGGGAATGGACACGTGGGAGCTCCACAGCGTCTTGCAAGCCTGACGTACACTTACCATTCTGACGGGTGCAAGTCAACCCCCATCACGTGATTTCCCACGTCAGCCCTTGATTTCCTAGGCATAACACTTTACTACAAAAGGTGACCTTTATAAATAATAAATCAGTTGAAGAACCATTAAAAGGGTGGTTAAAAAATATATGTTTCCGAAAATAGAGAAAATCTACAGTGGCCGGTGTACAAATCAGAATGCTGATTTGGTACCACAAACTAATAATAAACTGACATGTGTGAAATTTATTTAAATTAAATAATAAAATTAAGGACTAGACAGAAATAAACAATAAAACTAACGATGATAATGCAGTACAGTACATGGCCAAACTGAAATAGACTAATGAATTCGACAAATGCTTTTTCAGTGTTTATTGCGGCAAGAAACCGATCAACTTGTAGTGCCTAACATAAATGAAGACCGGTTTTTACCGAACTGAAACGGTAACAAATGCTCTCCGTCTTGCAATGGACAAGAGATAAAAAATGTTTGACTGGGTTGATTGGAAATCATTGAGTTGGATTGTCTTTGAGGGAAAAAAGTATATGGCAGAGAAGGTTGATGCAATGGCTGAAGAAAAAATGGGGGAAGGAGAGGAGGCTATGGCAGAGAAGGTTGAGGCAATGGCGGAAGAAAAAAACTGGGGGAAAGAGCCTGGCAGAGAGGGTTGAGGCTGTGGCGGAAGAAAAAATGGGAAAGGAGGCGCTAGAGATACGGTTGAGGGCAATGATGGAAGATAAAAGTGTTTTAATTGGATTATAATTTTTTATAATATTAAAATAAAATTTTTAATGCATTTGACACATGTCAGTTTATTATTAGTTTGTAGTACCAACTTAGCATTCTGAGTTGGTACCTCTAAGTTTTTCTAGATTTTATTCTAAAGAAAAAGTTATAAGTGATTTATGAACAGAAAATTAAAAAAAAAAAAAAAAAAATTGTCGTCCGGATATTAAGACAAATCTTAGGAGGGGATTGTGACTTCTCAGACAGTTAATATTGTAAATCATAAATACCCTGACCCAAATAATGTGAAAAAAAAAAAAAAACTTCTTAGTACAGGTCATTATGATCTCAAATTATATTTATTTTAGTCTTTTTAATGAAATTTATTGTTAACTTTAAACCTTTAAATTTTAACCAAACTAAATTAACTCTTAAGAGTTAAATTGCAAAAAATTCTAAAATGTTTACATTTGTTTAATCTCACTGTTGATCGCCTATTTTAATGGGCACTTCTTATGCACTTATATTACAATAAACAAATTAATTTTCTTTTTGTTTAGGTAATACCAAAACGATTGCTAGGAAATTTTTAAGACGTAAAAATGAAAGGATACTCAAAATGATTCATCTTTAATAATATGAAATAAAGTAATAAGCAATTTACAAGGTGATATCAAAATGTACCAGCGTTTTCTTGAAGAAGAGATGTCTCATTCTCAACTATTTCATTGGATGACTCTTCTTTCGATGTAGCTATTGTATCTCTCACTGTTTCGTTAATCAAAATTTTGTCATAATTAATTCTTATGCATTTATATAAAATTAGATAAACAAATTAATTTTCTTTTACTATAGATTATAATCTAAAGAAATTGTTAAAAACAATTTAAATACACGAAATTAATATCCAAACATTGCATCTTTAAAAGTGAAAATAATGTTAAAAATAAAATAATAATATAACGTGTAGTTTACAAGGTAATTTAGAATAGTACTCTTATTCTTGAGAGTAAGGAGATGTCAAAACTCAAAAGCTCATCCTTTTATTCATGTACCTCAATTTCTAGTGTAATATTAACTCCCACTAGGCTTGCAATTGAACTGAACACGAATGAATAGCCTCGTTCAAAACTTGTTCGATAAGCATGTTCGATTGTTCGATTTCATGTTCGAACTCGAACGAACACAGGATGACTATTCGTGTTCGTTCGATTAACAAAATGCCAGTTCGTGTTCGTTCGACTAACTCGTAAATACCTATTTGAATAACTCGTTCGATAATTTGTAAATACTTGATCGAATAACTCGTTCGATAACTTGTAAATCCCTGTTCGAATAACTCGTTCGAATACCTGTTCGAATAAAAAATATACACCAACTTTCCAATTCATGCTCTAAAAAACAACTATACAACAATTTATAATTCATACCCATTTATTCATCATTTGAAAATAAACCAACTCTCTATCTATATTTATATTTTAAATAAATCAATAAAAACTCAGTAAATTAAAATAACTAACCATCATAAATAATAAAACTTCAAAATAAATTTAACAGAACAATAAATCGTTCAAAACAAATTTGGTTCCATATCAAACATGACACAAACAAAAGGAATTTGCATTTTGCATTTTGCATAAACATTACAACACAACCAAAAGGATTCCAAGGAGTGAACATGCCACTATAGTATATAGTGTGAACCTACAAAAGAAAAAAAATTTGAAAATCATTAGTAATAATAGACTGATTTTAAATATGGCTACACTTAAAAAAGTAATCATATATCAATATACTTGATTCAATCGATGGAAAGATCAATCTCCAATTTCTCCTCTGTTTAAAATACACAAAGAAAAAAAAAATTAAGTTAGAATAAACATCAAACCATTAAAATAATTAAATACTTATATAACTAAAAAACATGGATCAATCTCCAACCTGACATGGATCTTACTTTGCTATTTTTCTCCTCTCCAATTGAGGGTTTACTGTAATATATGGTCAATATAAATGTGTGATTAATTTAGGTTTAACTAAGCTATTATGTTATTAAATTTGTTATGTTATACATCACATGATTATACAGTATGTTATGTTCATAAATTTGTCATATTATATTTAATTAAACTATTATATTATTAAATTTGTAATGCTATATATTACTTAATTATATAATATGTTATGTTCATCAATTTACCATACTATATTTAACTAAACTATTATATTATTAAATTTGTTATGCTATACATCACTTGATTATACATATGTTATGTTTATCAATTTACCATACTATATTTATTATTTATTAATTGAAATGCTATCTTATAAGATTTAATTATTGATTACATTTGGAAAAAATATGAAGCTATTATGTTATTGGATTTACTATATTATATATCACTTGATTATACAATCTATTATGTTATTAAATTTGTCATGCTATGTATTATAATAATTTATTACTTTTTAATTAAAATGCTATATACTTATACAGTAAAACCTCTCTATAGTGATACTCTATATAGGAATAAACTCTATATAATCATAAAAAATTATATTCCCAATTTAGGATAGTTATAAATAAGAATAAACTCCTCATTGTAATAAGTTATAATTTTTCTAATTCATGTCTTAAGGAAAGTTGTTTCCACATAGTAATAATTATTTGTAATATATTGCAAAATATATATATATGGTATGTTACATTAAAGTTTTAAGATGAAATAAAATATTTATCTAAGTTGCTTGAGACAATAATTTATGCTTTAGAGTTGTTACCACATTTTTTAACTTACGAGTACATTACTCGCTAGCATGAACATTTTCTTGTTAAAGCCAAAACATTTCTAGCTTCTCAAGCATGTTTAGAGTTTATTGACATGAAACTTTTTGTATTTCCATACTATCATCCTCATAATTATTTCATTTCTCTTCTTGTTTAATTGTAAAAATGATTTCTTCTTTTGTTAAAGCATACATGACTTGTTACCCATTTGGACAATTAAGGAAGACATTAATATTTATTCAATTAATGTAGTGAAGTTGTCGAATTTGATCATTCAATTCTACAATGACTCTTTGATTCTCTTCATTCACTTCATTTGTAACTTGCAATTCAGTGACGGCGGGGGTCATAATTTTGTAATGCTTTAAACAATTGGCAATTGTTTGTGGCTTCACATCAATTGTGATGCAGCAACTGCATTTACAATTCCATAAAAGACAGTTATCTTTGTTGGTTTCAAAATACGATAGTCTATCAGTTTCAAAACTAGGAATTGAAGCGCTGAATTGAAACCCTAATATTATTAAAATATGAATTGAAATCCTAATATTGTATTACTAAAACATGAATTATGAAATAAGAAAAAAAATTTAACTACACCTCTATTAAATTATAACCTTCTCATAATAATAAAATTAGTTAGTCCCACAATTATGACTATGGAGATGTTTTACTGTATATTTAATTATTGATGACATTTGGAAAAAAAAAAAATCCAAACATATTATATATATAAGAAAAACAAAAGTATCATAATATTTTATTATTGATTACCATTAAAAAAAATTCATCCAAACTAAACCAAACATAATATAAAAATGAAAAAAATAAATAAATTATAATAATGCATACCATGTTTTTCGAACATAAACGAACAAACAATCGAATAGATTGTTCGCGAACGGATGGATCAGTCGAATGTATGATGTTTGTGAACATAATCGAACGAACAACCCCTGCTTGAACTCGATCGAACATATTATCGAACGGATATCGAACTATTCACGAACAATATCGAATGAACATCGAGTTGTTCGCGAACTGTTTGATTCGTTTGCAACCCTAACTCCCACTTTATCATCGATCATTAGACATTTTTGTGATAGAACCTTTAAGGAACTTTATGCATTTAGATGTAATTTGAGTTCAACGTCGTACTTTAAAGTATTTTTAACGAAATACTTATTGCTAATATCAAGTGAATAACATACATATATAAGATTAAACAATTAAACAATTGAACATAACACAAATTCGTAGTCATGAATACAATATTGCAATCAAATAAATTTGAGAAATAAGGTAGAGATCATTATTTTTAACACCAACTCAACAACTAAACTATTAAATTACATGGATCAATATCCAAGTATTTCTTTTACATGAAACTTGATCTTGTTAGAAATATTAGTAGTCTAAACTTACTCTTTGATCGATCCTAAAACTCCTTGTCATCTTACCAAAAGTTAGTAGCCTAAAGGGTGCTATTTTCGCTTCCCTCTTTTACCATTATCTTTAATTCTTAATATTAGTACCATTCGCTAAAACCTTTTAATTCTTAACAACAGTTAATTTTAGATAAAATTCAAAATTGAATTAGTTCTGAAAGTTTAAGTTACAAAAGTTCTAATTTTTTTCGTAATCTCAAAAAAAAAAAAAAAAAAAAAAAAACTATTCCCCTATCTTGTTCACTCCTTTAGCTCACTATTAGCTCATGACACTTTACTCTTTTCATTTTTAAGTTTACTTTCTCTTTGAAGCTCTGTGTATATAAATCCCTAAACATTGGAATCGTATTATTCACTTTGATCAATAATATCTCGTATCCTCATTTTTCTTCATTTTCAATTTCTTTCAGTTTCTTCTCATGGTATCAGAGCCAAAGACTAACGTCAATGGCAAAAATTTCTGGAAATTTCAGCTCTAACGAGAACTCAGTGAAGATGTTTGGCAGCTCCACTTATGTTTTCTCATCCAGTCTTCAAGTAGTCAGTCCGAAGCTCACAAGAGATAATTACAGAGATAATTATCGCCGAGATCGCAAATTCTATCATTGTTGGAGCTCATGATCTTGAAGAACACTTAACAGGTCAAGCTCAATGTCCTGAACCTCTTATTGCTTTAGATAGTAGTCTTGAACATGAGCTAGGTGAAGAAGTAATTAAAGAAACCCTAGGCAAAGAAAGAATTAATCCATTTTATGTAGCCTCGGAAAAACGATAAGTTTCTTGTCACGTGGCTTCTGCCAATTTCTGAATGTATGTTCAGATTACTTAAATGTAGATTTGTACTGATATCCGTCTTCGCACTTCGAGACTGAATTTTTAAGTGATTCTAAGGCTAGAGCCCTACATTTAAAAAATCTTTTACAAAATACTCAAAAAGGTAACATGAGTGTGAATGAGTATGTTAAAAAGATGAAGGGAATTGCTGAGAGTCTATCAGCAAGTGGTCAAATCATTTCAGATGAAGATTTGCTCCAAAGATGTGTTAGATGGCCCTGGGACCGGAATTTGATGCATCGTTGTCAATCTAACCTCCAATCAATCAAAGTTTGATTCAATTTCATTACAGGAGGCACAGTTTTATTACAAAAATATGAACTGAGGCTTGAGAAGTTTAACTCCATTGATTTTCTTCATAGTTCCGTCAATATTGCTGCTCTCAGTAATGTCCATAACAGATCTGTGTTTCCAAATACTACGCTTTGCCATCCGCTCATACCGGTTCATCCAAGGAAGCCCTCGGACCTCTAAATCAGCTGACATCTCTGCAATATTCATTACTAGCATTACCACAGGTCTATCACTCATCAGCTTCTCAGAATGCTCAACCTTATTCACCTGATTTTGGCAACCAAACTGGTGCCTTCAATAGTACATTTTCTTCTTATCGACCTGCTGGATTTGTTGGACATGGCAGAGGTCGATGAGCTAATGGTAGAGGGAAGCCTTGACCTTTGTCAACTGCAAGAAGATTGGACATACAAAGACCTCAATGTTACCATCGATATAATGCCAACTATAATGGAGCACCACCTTAGTTTTCTGGTCAGTCTGCTGTTGGTACTGGTTCTAATATGTTCCACTCTGGGACCACATATTCTGGTGGACAAAACTCTTCCTTCTTGAATGCTGGTTATCCGAATGTTGGCACATCTAATGGAAGTCAACAGCAAACTTATGCTCCTCCTATTCAGTCTGGCTCATATTCTCAACAGGAAGGGAATACTGGTATTCAGCAGTCAATTTCACAGTCTCAGCAGCAAGGTTTTCAAGTCCCTAATCAACAACAACCACACTCTCCTAACCAAGTGTATTTTACCTTTCATTCAGCCACTGCACCACTATCTCATCTTCAAGCCTCTCACATTACCTCAACCACACCTCTTGATCCAGCTTGGTACATGGATTCAGGAGCCACTGATCATGTCACCCCTGATCCACATCAACTAGTCACTAACAGGAGCTATGATGGTAATGAACAATTGCAAGTGGGCAATGGTGAGTCTCTTTCCATATCTCATATTGGGCTTACCTTGTTACCTAGTTGTTTACATTCTAAGTGTGTTCACTTGAAAAATGTTCTTTGTGTGCCTAGTATTACGAAAAACTTACTTAGTATTTCCAAGTTGACTAGAGATAATCAGGTTGTTGTTGAATTTGATTCTGATTCTTGCACTGTTAAGGACAAAGCTACCAAAACAGTGTTGCTCAAGGGAGGTCTTAAAGGTGGTTTATATCAGTTGCATGTTCCTTCCACCTTGCCGTCTGCCTAATTACTCTAGTTCATTGCAGCCCTTTGCTGCCACCTTAGATCACAAGACTTTAGAGTTGTCTGATGATAATTCTAGTCAGTTCAATTGTATTAATAATCAGGTTGTTCCACCTGAGCAGAGTAGTTCTTTGAGTCAACTCAGCTGTTCTAGCAAACATCATCAGAATAATTGTTTCTCAGATTCTTCTAATCTGAATGATTGTACTTTCTTTCAAAATAATAAAAGTTCTTCTTTGCTATCCTCTCAACATGATTCTAATCCTCAGTTCTCTAATGTTACCTGCTCTGAAGTAAATGTTGCCACCAACAAACCTTGGATGTATCATGATCATTCTATTAATAATTGTACAAACTATAATCATCATGGACAAGATCCATTACTTGCATTTCAGGTTAGTAATGCCAAAGAAACCAAGCTGTCTCTTTGGCACAATAGGTTAGGCCATCCTAACACTGATGCCCTTCAGAAAATTCTGACCTCTTTGCATAAAGACACCACTGAAATAGTTTCCACAGCATCTTTACCTTTTTGTGATGCTTGCAAACTAGGCAAACTTCACAAGAATCATTTTCCTCTGTCACAATCTAGAGCAACCAAACCATTAGAACTTGTCCATAGTGACATTTGGGGACCCGCTCCAACCAATCAATCTCGAAGGATATAGATACTACATTCATTTTATAGATGACTATAGTAGGTACACTTGGATGTTTCCCTTGCGAACCAAGGCAGATGTTTAGTCTGTGTTCATCAAGTTTCATCATCTTGTTGAACGACAATTCAGTTGCAAACTTCTATGTTTGCAATCCGATCAAGCGCGAATATAAGGGGCGATCTCTTATCTTACAACCGCAGGAATACAATTTAGGCACTCATGTGCATATGTTCATCAACAAAATGGGAGGAGTGAAAGAAAACACAGACACATTGTTGAAACTGGTCTTACACTATTAGCTCATGCATTCATGCCCTTGCATTTTTGGTGGCTTGCATTTGACACAGCTGTCTTTCTTATAAACCAACTTCCCACTGCTGTCTTGAACTTTATCTCCCCTTACCAAGTCCTATTTCATAGAACACCTATTTATTCTTCCCTTAAAGTCTTCAGTTGCACCTGTTTTCCTTACTTAAGGGATTATAACAAACATAAGTTTAGTTTTCACTCTTCCAAATGTGTATTTGTAGGGTATAGTCTGATTCACAAAGGCTATAAATGTTACAATTCTGAAGGGAAAATCTTTATTACCCCTAATGTTCAGTTTAATGAGTTAGAATTTCCTTTCTTTAAAGAGTTGTGTTTTTCTCCTAATTCTGCAAGTCAGTCTTCAGCATCTTTAAATGGCTTCATCTCTGCAGATTCTGCTCATTCAGTGTCTAGTTTCCCTTATAATATTGTGTCCTCAACACCTAACTCTACTAGCAAAGAACTCCCTTCGAGCAACACTTATTCTGCAGGTGATGTTTCTACAGTGCAGCATCAGCATCATTCTATCAATGATAATTTGCATCATCTTGCTTCCCATTCAAATACAGACACCAATTTTCATAATATCTCTGATTTTTCTGATAAACTACCTACTGTACCCCAAACCACCTCACAAACACAGGCTTTTCCACCTAGCACTAGTCAGCCATCTCTTTCTTCTATACAACCAGCGCCAAATACTAGTTCATCTCAATTACCATGTTCTTTGGAAATTGATCTTACTGGTTATCTTCCAACTGCCTCAACTAAAACCTCACTTCAGTCATCTGAATTGTCATTTCATCCCATGAAAGATCTCTTGCCTACTTGCTCACTTGCGGTTGATTTAACACCTTCACAGCTCTGCACATCATCCAACCTTTGTTTACCTTCTACTTCAGTCCCAAATATGCAGTCTCATTCCACCACACCAAAAACTACAAATATTCACCCAATGACAACTAGATCTAAAGCTGCTGCTCCCATCAACACTACTACTGCCTTAGCCATTTTCAAACCTGTTCAGCCTGAATTTAATTCACTCAAAGTAGTCCCTACACCTGCTGACTCGACAAGTGTACTACCACATGAGTTCACTACCTTAACTGCATCCAAACCTGTCCATCCTGAACCCAATTCAGTTTCTGAAGCTTTTAATATTGCTGAATGGAAGAGTGCAATGCAAGATGAGTTCAATGCCCTTATTACGAATGGTACTTGGACTCTAGTTCCAAAGGAAGCTGATATGAATGTGGTGGGCAACAAATGGGTCTTTTGAACAAAGTTTCATGCTAATGGAACTCTTCAAAAGTATAAGGCTAGATTAGTTGCAAAGGGTTTTCAGCAGACCCCGGGGTTAGATTATTTTGAGACGTTTAGCCATGTTATTAAGCCATGTACAATCAGAATTGTTTTTACCCTTGCTGTCACCTATGGCTGGGATATATAGCAAATAGACGTCAACAATGCCTTCTTGAACGGTACTTTAAGTGAAACAGTTTATATGAGGCAGCCTGAAGGGTTTGAAAGTATTGAATATCCCTCTCATGTGTGTAAACTCAATAAGGCACTTTATGGACTCAAGCAAGCACCACGCGCTTGGTTTGATAAACTCAAACAAGCGTTGCTTGATAAAGGATTCTGCAGTTCAGTTTCAGATTCAGTCTATTTATTCTCAAAGATTCTAGTCAAGTACTATATGTCCTCATCTACGTAGATGATATATTACTCAATGGTTCTAATAAAACTGCTATCCTTCAGCTAGTTCAAGATCTGAACAACCAGTTTGCCTTGAAAACTTTGGGAACTGCCACTTATTTCCTTGGTTTAGAAGCCACTCAAACAGATGAAGGCATACATTTAAAGTAGACAAAGTATGTCTCAGATTTATTAGCCAAAACCAAGATGTAGGATGCAAATTCTTGTCCCACTCCAATGACTGCTGGTGTTAAACTCTTCACTGCTGATAGTGAGTTATTTCAGAATCCTAGTCTATATAGAAGCACCATTGGAGCTCTTCAATACTTAACATTAACCAGACCAGATATTAGCTTCACTGTGAACAAATTGAGTCAGTTTCTTCAGGCTCCAACTGAGCTTCAGTGGCAAGCTTGTAAGCGGGTGTTAAGATATATCAAAAGGACTCAATTTCATCGTCTTATCTTCAAACCAGCAGCTTCTCTGTGTATTGAAAGCTATGCTGATGCAGATTGGGGTAGTAATCTAGATGATAGGAGATCCACAAGTGGCTATTGCATATATCTAGGTCCTAACTTGATCCAATGGAGTTCTAGAAAACAAGGGGTGGTTGCTCTCATCTACGTGAGGTGAATATAGAGGCGTTAGCTCAAACACCACCGAGTTGGCTTGGCTAGATAGTTTGTTTTCTCGAATTGGGTATGCAGTTGAATTCTTCCCCTATTATTTGGTGTGATAATATTAGTGCTGGTGCACTAGCTGCTAATCCAGTTTTTCATGCGCGTACCAAGCACATTGAGATTGATACTCACTATATTCGGGATCAAGTGTTAGCCAAAAAGCTCACTGTACAGTATGTTCCTTCTCAGTTACAAATTGCGGATATTCTAACTAAGGCTCTTTCTATTTCCCAATTTCAAGAACTTAAACAGAAGCTCACTGTTACTGAAGCAAAGGTTACTTGAGAACTGAGGTTACTTGAGAACTACTTTTTTTTTTTTTTAAGAAGCTTCAGCTGGTCATTATAGTTTTCTGGTTGATAGTTGCAGTTTTCTCGTTGTTTTCAGTACTGATGATTTACAATTTTTTTTGAAGTTGTTCTAGCAGTATTTTAGCTGAAGTTGAATTTCAGCCTTCCACTGGTTATTGCAGCTGGTTGATATATAAGTTTTCTAGTTGTTTGTGAAATATTGAGAAACCTGGATATGCAGGCTGAGCAAGGTTTTTTTTTTGTTCTGTGCAAAGTGCATGCAGAGTGAAGAGTGTTTTTCTTCATTTGTGATGATTTTTACAGTTTGCAAAGGGTTAAGAAATCAGGATTTGCAGAAGCAAGTTCAGTTTGGTGAATTTTGTAGTTTGAGAAGTGATTAAGAAAACTTAAGCTATGATAGCTTGAAAATGCAGTTTATGTGGGTTGAGACAGGATATGCAGTTTGTAGTTGTTTAAACTGTTGAAACAGATTCTGAAGCAGTTTCAGTTGTTGTAGTAGTTTCAGCTGATGTTGTGAAATGCAGTTATGAAATGCAGTTGTGAAATGCAGTTTATGTGGGTTGAGACAGGATATGCAGTTTGTAGTTTTTGTAGTAGTTTCAGCTGATGTTATGAAGTGCAGATATGAAAAATGCAGTTTATGTGGGTTGAGAAAACAGGATATGCAGTTTGCAGTTTGTAGTTGGTTAAACTGTTGAAACGACATTACTCGAAAGGGCCATTGTTGTAGTAGTTTCAGTTGATGTTATGAAGTGCAGATATGAAAATTGTAGTTTATGTGGGTTGAGAAAACAGGATATGCAGTTTGTAGTTGTTTAGATTGTTGAAATGCAGTTCTGCAGCAGTTTCAGTTGTTATAGTAGTTTTAGCTGATGTTATGAAATGCAGTTGTGAAATGCAGTTGTAAAATGACTGTTGATGTGTTCTGTGTGCTGGAAGAATCAAGAACTCTGCAGAAAAATGTCAAGCTGTGCGCTTGATTCTAACGCTTTGTGAAAAGAAGCTTAGTGCACTACTCAAAGGCAGAATGCAGTTTTGTAAAATGACTGTTGATGTGTTCTGTGTGCTAGAAGAATCAAGAACTCTGCAGAAAAATGTCAAGCCTGTGCAGTTGTTTCTAAGCAGTTTTGTGAAAAGAAGCTTAGTGCACTACTCAAAGGCAGAGTGCAGTTTTTCATTGTTTTACCTGAGGGCAGTCTAGTCTACAGGGGCATGTTGATCACAAAGTTCAAAGTAGGGCAGTTGAGTTTGAGGGAGAATGTTGGTGAAAGGCTAAAAGTGTACATGATCAAAGTTAGAGGAGCTATTTGTAATTTCACATATGTCATTTACAAGCAACGGTGTCGTTTTGTAATGGTTGTCTTGTTCACTCCTTTAGCTCACTATTAGCTACGACACTTTACTCTTTTCATTTTTTAGTTTACTTTCTCTTTGAAGCTTTGTGTATATAAATCCCTAAACATTGGAATCGTATTATTCACTTTGATCAATAATATATCGTATCCTCCTTTTTCTTCATTTTCAATTTCTTTCAGTTTCTTCTCACCCTATTTTTATGGATAATCCTAATGCACTTATAGAATGACAATAATAACAACAACAAAAAAGTAAACTTCTTATTAAAAATAAAATAGTTGGAAAAGAAGTTTAAACACAGAAATATTAAGGGATACTCAAAACAATGCATCTTTAAAAGTATAAATTAAAAGAATAGTCAATATCAAAGGTAATATTAAAACGTACCAGGCAAGTCTTGAGGAGGAGATGTCCCATTCTCTAATCTTTCGTCTGATGAACCATTTTCTGATGCAATTGTTGTATCCCTCACTATTTCATAAATAACATTTAGTGATACTTAATTAACCAAAGTGATTATTAAAGAAATTTAATGATGTGATAGGATTGATGCTCAAACAACCATTCTTTTTAAGTTTAAAACAATATCACATTCAATTTAAGAGGTAATATCAACTTATACCACCTTGTTCTTGAGGAGGAGATGTCATAAGTTCATCCTTCTTGTCATGTAACTCTATTTCTGGGGCAATATTAATCCTCGCTTCATCGGTGGTCATTTTTGTGGTAAGCACTGTAAGGAACTTTAGGTAATTAATTAGATGTTTGTTGAATTTAATTTATAAGACACCATATTTTGGATGAAGTCTTTATATAAACTTGTATTTTATAATCTTTCCAATTTTAATTAATAAAAGCACTTACTTATAATTATACTTATAATTATTCATAATATCAAGTGAATGAGAAACATATATAAGGTTAAACTATTGTAGTAAAAAAAATTCTTGATCATTGATGAGATGAAATTTGTATTTGAGACAAAATTTAAAGGTTTTTATATTATTTAATTTCAAATTAACAACTTTTAAATTATTGTATTAGTATATATATTAGTATCTTATAATATCCCTAGAATATTGTTAGTATATATATTAGTATCTTGTAATATCCCTAGAATATTTGATTTTTCCTTTAATTATGCTAGGTTAGAATCTTTCCATATATTGTATTTCCTTATTAACTTTGGCCTTCTCCACTATATACAGAGGCCTCCTTTGTATAGTTGAGACACACAGAAATATACGATCATATGATTCGTCAAAGCTCTCTTTATTTCAACATGGTATCAGAGCCACTACTCTGATCTTCTTGTTTGTGTAAGCTGTTTTATTGATATTTCCTTCCGCACCAACCTTGTCTTTCCCTACATTGACAGTGGGATTTTTGTGGTTTTACATCCGATTTTTGCTCCTTTTTTTATTTTATTTATCAAATCTGATCATAAACAGTGTCTTGAGAATTTTATCGGTGTTTCTGTGTCAAGATATTCCTGATCCGCTTTCGCACGCGCCCCCACGTGCCTCCTGAATATTCTGCATGCGCCACACATCTCTAGCAGATATATCAAGCCTATTACAGCCAACTTCAAGCCCAATCCAAGCAAGCCTTCCTTTCCAGCCCATTTTTCTTTCTTTTATAAATCAGCCCATTTGGTTCAAAGTCCAGCCCAGGTCCACTTGTTGACCGTTGACTATTGACTCGTTGACCGTTGAATCGTTGATTGTTGACCTAAAAAAAAAAAAAAAAAAATACCAGTATGTCTCACTCCTCTCCCACCTTTGATACCATTGTTTGTCCTATTGATACCATTTTAGATAGCTCAAATTATAATATGTGGGCTCAAAATATGGAAGTATTTCTTAGAAGACAAAAATTGTGGCGTTATGTTTCTAGTGATATTCTTGCCCCAAAGCAACAAGATGGTGAGAGTCTTGATAAGTTAGCATGTCGGCTTGAAGATTGGCATAGTATTCATTATAAAATATTGTCTTGGTTTATCAATACTTATGTTCCATCTATCAATAGCCTGCTTCCCAAGCTTGGTAATGCTAAAGCTGCTTGAGATTTTCTTGCTAATGATACAACTGCACTCATGATGCTTCGTTGCAGTTCCAGCTTGAGACTAAGCTTTATCAGATGCGTCAGGAATCAGGTCAGTCCATTGCTGATTTTTATTCTCAATTTAATAATCTTTGGGAATAGTTGTCTGCTGCAAATCCTCAACTCAAATGTTCTGATGACATTGCATTGTTTGCAACCTATCGTGATCATCGTAAGTTTATGCATTTTATGATGGCACTTCATGAGGATTTTGAATCTACTTAGGCCTCTCTTTTGCATCGCACACCTCTTCCCACTCTTGAGACTGCAGTTATTAAACTTATTTCCGAAGAAAATCGTCATTTAACCATGAAGATGCAAACTCCAAATTCAGTTGTTGTTACCATCCCTAAGACTACCTTTGGATCTTCGCCAGCCTCAGGTCGTTTCCCTTCTCAATCCGCAAAGACTATCTTTTGCAAATATTGCAAACGTCCAGGTCACTCTATTACGGAATGTCAAAAATTGCAAAACAAAAATCAGTCTCAGGCCCTCTTGTTGCAAGCTGCTGCCGTGGCTCTAACTACTCCTTCTGCTCTTGAGTCTATTGCTGAGCCTTCTTCAGTGTCTACTACTTTCACTGCTACTGACATTGAGGCATTAATTCATTAGGTTTTATCCTGGTCTTCTAGTGCTTTGTCTGTCACCTCAAGTACATCTCCTTAGTTTTTTTATTCTACTTGTAATCACATGACCTCTAATTCCACCATTTTTTCACAAAAATCTACTTTGTCACCCAATCCTATCAGCATATACTGCTAATGGTTCTCATTTATTTGTTAGTCACACTGGGTCCATTTCCTCCCTTACCTTATCTGTTGACAATACCTATCTTATTCCCAAGTTATCCTTAAATCTTCTTTCAGTTGGTCAACTTTGTGAATTAGGTCTTCAGCTTATCTTTTCTAATGCTGGTGTTGATGTGCAGGATCCACAGACGGGTCAACTTCTTGGGACAGGCCGTAAGATTGGATGTTTGTTCGAGCTCGCTTCTTTGAAGCTTCTATCCCAATTGTCTCGCTCCATTGTTTCTCCTGCCATCTCTTCCTAATTATGGCATTCTCGGTTAGGTCATGCCTCTCTACCTCGTGTTCATCTTTTGGCCTCCCAAGGTCACCTAGGTTCTATAGGTTTTGAGTCTTTTGATTGTGTTTCCTATCAACTTGGCAAACAAACTCATTTACCTTTTAATATAAGTGAATCTTTTTCGAATGCACCTTTTGATTCGATTCACTTTGATATTTGGGGTCCTGCACACACTCCTACTGAGGGGGGATCTCGTTATTTTGTTATCTTTGTTGATGATTATTCTCGTTATACATGGCTATACTTGTTACAACATCGATCTGAGCTTGTTCCTGTTTACCAAACTTTTCACAAAATGGTATAAACTCAATTTTCTCATACCATTAAAGTTTTTCGTTCAGATAATGCCATGGAATACAATGACAAAACTCTCCTTGAGTTCCTGAATCAACAAGCCACATTGCCACATCGTTTTTTTCCCTATACCTCTCAACAAAATGGTTGTCCCAAACGAAAACATTGTCATATCCTTGATACTGTAAGAGCTCTTTTACTTTCTGTTTCTTTACCTGAAAAGTTTTGGGGTGAAGCTGCTCTTGCTGCTATGTACACAATCAATCGTGTACCCTCATCTATACTTCACAACAAATCTCTTTATGAGCTTCTCTATGGTATGGTTCCTAACTATTCATTACTTCGTGTCTTTGGTTGTGCATGTTTTATTACTCTTCCTCCTCATGAATAGACCAAACTTGAACCCCATTCTTAGTTATGCTATTTTCTTGGTTATGGCTTAGCTCATAAAGGTTATCGTTGTTATGATCCTATCTCCAAATGTCTTCAAGTCTCTCGTCATGTGGAGTTTTGGGAACACAAACCATTTACTAGCATATCCATGTTCTCCCCTTCCACCTCTAACCACTCACTCATATTCACTGATCCTTCTATAGCTTTATTTTCTAACTTTTCTACAAAGATTCCGAGCTCCTCAGATAGTTCTTCCACTACTGCACCCAATCCAGTTGATGCGTTTGATGGACCACATGCCATACCACCCATTCCTCTGTCTTCTCGACTCCCTGAACCTTGTTGTTGTAGTCGAGTAAGTGTTCCTCCTACTCATCTTCGTGATTATCATTGTTTCTTTGTCCTTGCCACTCTCCACGAACCTCACAATTATCGTGAGGCTCGTCCTAACCTTCTTTGGTAGCAAGCTATGTCTGATGAATTGAATGCTCTTCTCAAAACACATACTTGGGATCTGGTGGACTTGCCTAATGGTAAAACTACAGTGGGATGCAAGTGGATTTATAAAATCAAGACTTGAGCAGATGGATTAGTTGAACGCTACAAGGGTTGACTTGTTGGTAAGGGGTTCACCCAGGAGTATGGGATTGACTATGAGGAGACTTTTGCTCCTGTTGATAGACTTACCTCTATCAGATCTTTACTTGTAGTTGCTGCTGTCCGGCGTTTGGAACTTTTTCAAATGGATGTTAAAAACACCTTCCTTAATGGTGATCTTATTGAAGAAGTTTACATGCAGCCTCCACCTAGCTATGAGCATCCTCCAAATAAAGTTTGTCATCTTCATCGCACTTTATGGGCTCAAACAGGCTCCTCGAGCTTAGTTTGAGAAATTTCAGTTAGTGGTTTCTCAACAAGGCTTTCTGTCCGGCTCATATAATTCTGCACTCTTTCTTCGCACTACTGGGGTAGGTACTATCCTTCTTCTTCTCTATGTAGATGATATGATTATTACTGGTGATGATATTGCTGGTATTCGGGACCTTCAAACTTTTCTTAGTTAAAATTTTGAGATGAAGGATTTAGGCACATCTTAACTACTTCCTAGGCCTTGAAGTTACTTCAATTCAGGATGGTTATTATCTCACTCAAGCAAAATATGCCTCTGATTTACTTTCCAAAGCTGGGTTGATAGACAACAAGATAGCCACTAGTCCACTTGAGTATAATACTAAGCTTTTGGCCACTGACGGTTTTCCACTTGCAGATGTAACTCTTTATAAACAGTTAGCTGGAAGTCTCATTTATCTTACTGTCACCAAGGCTGACATTTCACATGTTGTTCATCTGGTCAGTTAGTTTATGAGTGCATTGCGATCTACCCATTTTGCTATGGTTCTTCGAATTATACGCTACATCAAGGGTACTATGTTTCATGGTCTACACTTCTCATCCCACTCCTCACTGAAGCTATAGGCCTATTCTGATGCAGATTGGGCTGGTGATCCTACTGATAGTCACTTCACCACTGGTTATTGTTTCTTACTTGGTACTTCTTTGATTTCCTAGCGTAGTAAGAAATAGTCTATTGTTGCCCATTCTAGCACTAAGGCTGAGTATCGCGCTCTTGCTGATATGATATCCGAACTTTTGTGTTTACGCTAGCTTCTGAAGATATGGGTTTTCCTCAATCAATAAGTTCTCCTCTTCATTGTGATAATCGTAGTGCCATCCAGATTGCGCATAATGATGTGTTTCATGAACTACTAAACATATTGAGATTGATTGTCACTTCATCCGCCATCATTTTTAGTAGGGTATCCTCCAATTACATTCAGTTTCTTCTGAAGATAATCTTGCTGATATTTTCACGAAATCCCATCCACCTGGTCGACTTGTGATCTTGTTTCCAAACTCCAGTTGACTTCACCACCAAGAGTTTGAGGGGGGATGTTAGTATATATATTAGTATTTTATAATATCCCTAGAATATTGTTAGTATATATATTAGTATCTCGTAATATCCCTAGAATATTTGATTTTTCCTGTAATTATGCTAGGTTAGAATCTTTCCATGTATTGTATTTCCTTATTAACTTTGGCCTTCTCCACTATATATAGAGACCTTTGTATAGTTGAGACACAGAAATATACAAACATATGATCCCTCAAAGCTCTCTTTATTTCAACATATTGGATTACATTAAATCAATGTTCAAGAATTATGTTAGAGGAGCTTGATTCTTTCAGAAATAGGTATAAAATTAGTAGTCTTGAGGGTGTTGCCTGTCTTTTTTTTTGAAGTATAGCTCATAGAGTTTTAGTTTTTCATCATGGGCAATTTTGTAATTTCGTGCCTTTAATTTTGGGTATTATTCTAATTATACAAGGCTCACTTGCGATGATTAAGTTAGAAATGAGAGGTGGGTGGTTAAGGTCCATTTGGTAAGGCTTCTTTAAGTAGAGCTTATGGACGAAGAGCTTACTAGAGTTGAACCTTTGTGAAAAAATTATTAGTTGTTTTGCTAAGGAAAATGGAAAAGAACTTTCTAATATTAATTTACCAAAAAATATTTTAACCTAAAATAATAGAATTTTATAAAATTGAATGGGATATTTTTAAATTTCAACATTTTTAGTAAGCTTCGGCTTCTCTACTAGCTGAAAAAACTTATTTAAAGCTACAAGCACTTTTGAAATTATTTTAAAGTTGCTTGATTGCATTTTAAAAGTGTTTATAAGATTTGTAATAAGCTATTTTATGGCTTATATATATGGAAGAAGTTTAAATTTTGAGCTTCTCTCATAGGCTCCTCTTTAGCTTATCTAGAGTATTGAAATCAAAAAATATTCTTATAGAATTTTATAAATTTGATTCGATCTATTCTTGTATATTGAAACCCCTTTTTGGTTAATTAATATTCAAAAAGCTTTTTACAATTTTCTAAGAAAACTCTAATCATAAATTTCACAAAAGCTCTAATCATATAAGCTCTACTTTAATAAGTTTTTCTTTCATAAAATCTACTCAAAAGAGCCATATCAAACCGAAATGAGAAAGCTAAAGGCTGAGATTTAGCTCTAGTAAGTTAGCTAGCTTGAGGGAGAACACACCAAGCGTTGAACAAGCTTCCGAATTGTATGAGTAAACAAGAACCCTAAGCTCAAGAGAGACCGTAAGGTTGAGTAATTAAAACCTAGAAGGTGAGAAACTGTAATATCCCACTTGAGGTACGTGTTTAAGATTTGCTGTATTAGTTAAAAGTTTATTGTTTCAACTTTAATTGAGTTTGCATGTTGAGTTGGTTGATTAGTTGCCTTGGAATTGGTTGAGTTTTGGGTGAAGTTGGAAATCCAATCTTCGCCGGGGCGAAGAATAAGCTTCGCCGCGGCGAGGAGGAGGAGTTGCACTACGGGTAGGTTCTGCCCTATTTCACCGAGGCGACGGAAAATGCTTCGCCGTGGCGACGAGCCTAAGACAAAGATTCTTGAGTTTTCTCGAGAATTCTTCTTTTGGGACACAATGACCATTCTACCCCTAATTAGTAGGAAAAGTGGAGAGTAAAATGAAAGGAAATTTAGTAGAGATTGTGTTTGGATGGGGGTGTAGTTGTAAAGAATCAAAGGATATAGATGGAATTTCCAAGAAAGGACAAGGGCAAAATGGGAAATGATGCTTATAATATGAACTAAAAAGGGTTAAGTGTAGAGAAACCCTTTATTTCTTCATTCCACTGCCTCTTCCATTTGCCCACTTTCTCTCAATTTCTCCATCCAATCTTCCAAGATTCTAAGGAATTCAAGAGGGGTTTTGTGTGGAGATTTCATCTAAAGCATCCTAAGGTAAGGATTCATGCTTTAGATGTGATTTTTCTTATAATTATAGTGAAGTCTTATTTGGTTGTTGCTGTCCTTGTGGTTGTTTTGAGTTGTAGAGAGGAGACAATACCATAAAAGGAAGGAAAAGTGCTACAGAAGTCATCTTTGCACAAGGTAAGTAAATCCTACCAACTTGAGTTTTTATAAGTTTTTGAGTAGAGATGTATGCATGATCAGTATGTAGTATGATCAATGAGAAATTGATTTGAGATGAGTAGCTATTTTGTAGTTGTTGGATAGATTCCATATATGAGAAGTGTAGTTGATGTGTGATAAGAAATGGAAGTTTGAGATGAAGTTTGGGAGATGTTGTGTAATCCTTTTTTGGAAGTGCTTTTTTGACAGGGATTATGAGTAATTGAGGGAGTTTTTCCTCAATTTGGATGGCTAGAGAATGAAGTTTAGTAGTAATTTTGGTAGAGTGTTTATATGCACATGAGTTGTTTGAGGAAATGCCTAAGTGAAATCTGCCCTGTCACTGCCGTAACTTTCTAAGAAATTTTTGGGCATCTTACGGTTTGAACTAGCCTGAGACTAAAACAGAGAAGTTATAGCCCTGTTTCTAAGCTTTAAAACGAGACTAGAACCGTAGCAATCAGACGTGTATAATGAAAGTTATGGTCTTTTTAGTGTGACCTGTGCAGAATGACGGTTTTGAGGAAATCTTGTAGTTGGCATTTCATTAGTGCATTAGGGAGCATGAGCTAGCTCTACACCTTTGTGTATACCCTTGAGAAGTAGCTTGAGATTTAGTAGAGAATTTGAGTATAAGCTACTTTAAGAGTTAAGTGAAAGAGAATAGAGTAGGTTGTGCGATGGGGAACCCGTGAGTAATGGGTAGAGTATTCCCGCATGTACGCCGCATTGAGAGAGCGGCATGAGTATTAGATAGAGAAGTGGTGTAGCCCGTGAGAGTGCATGCGGATGAGGGCTATACCCGAGTACCCGAGAGAGAGATTATACACTCACATGGCCAAGGGTTCCGAATCCATGCACAAGAGTCCGATCGGCTAGAATGAGTAGAGGTCACGTAGAGTGGGGAGTGAGTCGGCCGTGCCCCGGTAAGATGGGGTCGTGATTTATGAAAGAGTTATGAGAAAAGAGTTCTAAGGGAAAGAAAGAAAGAAAAAGAAAAAGAAGTACCCAAAGAGAAATTGAATGAGGAGTTGTAAGGAAAGAATTAGAGAGAGTTACGGGGGATAGCATGAGTAGAGGATTTATTTCTTGAGCATTATTTTAGTGTTCACCCCGTTGTTTTTCCATGTTTTGCAGGACCTAGGTGAGGACACTGTCGGATGGATGTCGGCATTCGAGAAGGAGTGGTTACACTGTCCCTCATGTTTTTGATGACTTTTATATACGTTATACATTTTGTGTAAAAATGTATATGTTTGTAAAGAGTATGTATATATGTTTAATAAAAGAAAAATTTGGGCCCAATTTCTTTATGATATTTTATATGTATTTCATTATAAGCTTTTGAGTAGTAGTGGCTATTACATTTTTGGTATCAGAGCCGAGATTTTGGGATTTGACAGTGTGCCATTCTTCTCGCTCTGACGTCCGATAGCCGACTGTGTGAGTTAATTCTTTCATTACTTTAAGTGTTCTTTTGAATTGATCAAGTATGGTTGTTTTGTAGATGAGGCGTAGTAACAGGAGGAAGGGTAAGAGTGTGATGCATGAGGGAGAATCCTCCAACCCACCAGAATTGACTCCCCCTACCCTTGATGAGATGAGGATTCGAGCTATTGTACAACAGGTTTTAGCAGAGAGTCAGGGGAGAGTAGTTCAGGAGAGAATCGAGACTCCCAACAGAGTACCGCCTCCAAGACAAGAGCGAGAAGGGCTGGTACCTCAGCCAGTACGGACTCGGGGTGATTCGATTCAGGGGCCTGTAAATCAGCACCAGCTGCCAGCATTTAAGGGTACTAAGGACCCGCTAGAGGCAGAGGAGTGGTTTAAGTCCGTAGAACGGACGGCGGCATTGTTTCCCCTGAATGATAGAGAGAGGATCAGATATGCTAGTTTCTTGTTTAAGGGAGATGCCCGAATATGGTGGGAATTAATGGAGGAGATCCGTGACATAGCCTCGATGACCTGGGAGGAATTTAGAAGGTTGTTTGAGGCCAAGTACCGAACAGAAGATCGAGTACATGAGTGTAACAACTGCTGAAAACTAGTACAATGCATGCATAATAACAATAGAAAATTGGGCCCAAAGTTTTCTTTTCATTACAATTCATATGTCTTTTATACACAAAAGTCATTTACAAAAAATTCATTTTAAAAAGACAAAACAGGGAAAGCAGTAGCTATTGCTCCTCGCTTGACGACGCCCTCCGACCGCATCAACACCTAGATCCCTGCATCCACAAAGGAAAAAAACGGGGTGAGCACAAATAATGCTCAGTAAGTAAAACCCTCTAACTGTCTGTCCCCGTATGTATAACTCTTAATTCTTTCCTTATACTATTTATGTTTCTATTTCTGTTTCTACTAAATACCATGACCTCATCTTACCGGAGGTACGGCCGGATGGCGTTCACACAGCACCATCTCACTCTCCATGACTATCGGGTGGAATTCACATAGTACCAACCCGTTCTTAGTGACTACCGAGTGGGGATCACAAAGCTTCTACTCGGTTTTCCTAACTATGGGGTGGAGACCATTTAGCACCTACCCGTTTCTCATGACCTTTGGGTAACGATCACCAAGCATTAACCCGTCTCTAGTCACTGTCGGGTGATGATCACAAAGCATCAACCCGCTTCTACTAAATGTTGGATGATGATCACAAAGCATCAACCCACTTATCTAATAACTAACCGGGTAGTGGTCACAAAGCATCTACCCATTTCTATTACTCATCGGGTGACGATCACAAAGCATCGACCCATCTCTAAGGGCTATTTGGGTGGTAATCACAAAGCATCAATCCGATTCCCATAACGGTTGGGTGATGATCACAAAGCATCATCCCAACTATACTACTCTTCTAATTCACTCTATTGTAGCATTTTTCAATGCTCTCTACCCTTAGAGTAGTTGTACCCACCAAGCTCTCTACTCATAGAGTAATTGCATACACAATTTTCCTACACTTCCTTAGGTCACTTTTCAATGCACAATTAGTGCCTATGGATGGTTCATCTCTACCAATGCACTTATGAAATGTCAACATGCCATGTTGCAAGAATTAAGGTTCACTACTCACACTCAAACCTCTATTAGGCATTTCATCTAACAACTCAAGTGCACTATAAGACTCTACTATAGCAATGATTCTAAAACTTTTTCTTGTCATCCAAAAGGGGGAAAAACCCCTTCACATGACCATAAAACCTGTCAAATAAAACACTTCCAAAAAGGGATCCACAATACCCCTTCAATTTCATCTCAAACTACCTTTCCAACCCAACAACTCATTTCTCATATTTGCAAGATGTAAGCATTCATAAGGCATAGAAATCTCTATTTAAACCTCCATACATGGCATATTACATGTACATCACATACATACATCATTTCTATCAAAACCCTAATCAAGAAAATTCATAAATCTCAACTTGGGTTGGGTTTTACTTACCTTGTTATGGAGAGACTTCACCAACTCTTCCTTTCACTTGTTTTGCTTGACTTTTTCTCTACTCTTAACCAAAATAACAAAAACCCTCAAACTTCAATATAAACTAAAACTCACAAATCACACAACTTAAGTAGAAATCCTTACCTTAGGAAGCCTTAGGTTGCTTTTCTACCCCAAATCACTTCAAAAATCCCTTGGAACTCCTTGATCAAAAGAAAGAAAAGTTGAGAGGAACAAAGATGGAGAGTTGCGTTTTTTAGAAGAAGAATGAGGGGTTTGCTAATTCTTAATTCCTTTTAATGAAATATATACAAAATCATTCCCATTTTGCCCTTACTCTTCTTTGGGAATTCCATCTATATCTTTTGATTCATTACAAACTCACCCCCATATCAACATATTCTCCATGAAAAATCCTTACAATTAACTCCCCACTTTTCCTGCTAATTAGGGGCAGAATGGTCAAATTGCCCTTAGGGAAGAAAATATCTAAAACTTAACCAACATTTTAATCGGCCTGTCGCCGCGGCGAAAACTTGAAACTCATCGCCGCGCGGCGCCCTGAAGAGTTTCCCGTGGTTTCAACACATCTTCGCCGCGGCGAAGATTATCCTTCGCCCTGGCGAAGCTTGGTACACTAAACTTCTTCTATTTTCAACCAATTTCAGGGCAAGCATTCAACACAACATTCAATCAAACAATATTACCAAAAACCAACTCAAATAAGAGCGAAAGAGGAAACAATGACAACATACCTCATGTGGGGCGTTACAATTCTCCCCCCTTAAAAGAATTTCGTCCTCGAAATTCATGCAAATAACTCTGGGAAACGATTCTGCATGTCCCGCTCTACTTCCCAAGTGGCCTCTTCCACTTTGTGATTCCTCCAAAGGACCTTCACTAGCGGAACACTCTTGTTCCGAAGTTCTTAACCCTTCGATCTAAAATCTGAACTGGACGTTCTTCATATACTAGACTCTCTGCTACTTCAACGTCCTCTACGCTCAGGATGTGGAGAGGATCACTTACATATTTCCGTAGCATGGAGCCATGGAAGACATCATGCACCCTGTCTATGCTAGGTGGTAGTGCTAATCTGTAAGCCACCTTTCCTACTCGTTGCAAGATCTCAAAAGGACCTACATACCTCAATGCTAACTTCCCTTTGCTTCCGAAGCGCATTACTCGCTTGTAGGGGGAAACTTTCAGAAACACCTTGTCGCCCACTTGGAATTCTACCTCTTTCCTCTTCAAGTCGGCATAACTCTTTTATTGATCTTGGGCTTGTTTCATTCTATTTCGGATTAACTTCACATCTTCTACTAGTTTCTGAGTCATCTCTGGCCCAAGCGCGGTATTCAACTCATCTCTTTCGCCTACTTCATCCCAATGAAGCGGAGATCTACACCGTCTATCATACAAAGCCTCGTAAAGCGCAATTCTAATTGTAGACTGATAGCTGTTGTTGTAGGCAAATTCCACTAATGGTAACATCTCATGCCAGGATACTCTATAATCCATACAACAGGCTCTCAACATATCCTCGAGCACCTGATTCGTTCTCTCAGTTTGGCCATCTGTCTGAGGATGGTAGGCAGTACTGAATGTTAAACGGGTACCCAAACTCCTCTGTAAACTTGTCCAAGGCTGAAACAAATCTGGAATCTCTATCTGATACTATAGTCTTGGGCACACCATGCAATCTGACTATCTCCTTGAGGTAAGTCTGAGCCAACTGATCTGTAGTGGTACTTTCCTTTACTGGAAGAAAATGAGCTGACTTGGTTAACCTATTCACAATCACCCATATAGCATTACACCCTTTCTGCACTCTGGGGAGACCCGTGATAAAATCCATTGAAATGCTCTCCCATTTCCACTCTGGAATACTCAATGGTTGAAGCAACCCTGATGGCCGTTGATGTTCTGCTTTCACCTGCTGACAAGTTAGACATTTAGCCACAAACTCTGCAATGTCTTTCTTCATACCTGACCACCAATAGCCTTTCTTTACATCCTGATACATCTTGGTTGCTCCCGGATGAGCGGTGTACGGTGTGTCATGAGCCTCTATAAGAATTTTCTGTTTCAACTCCCCATTTGGAGGAATGCACAACCGATTTCTGAAATAGAGGGCGCCATCTCTAACAAAGAACTCTGCTGTCTTGCCCTCACGCACTTGCTGAACTGTTTTCTGACACCACTCATCAGCCATTTGCTTTTCTCTAATTTCCTCTAGTAAAGAGGACTGTACCTCTAGGCTAGCAATTCTTCCCGGAACCACTTCAATCTGCTCCTTAGACAATTCTTCTATTAACTCTTTCTGCCTGGTAAGCCGGAAAACATGGGCTTTTCTACTCAAAGTATCAGCTACAACATCGGCTTTCCCCGATTGGTATTTGATCTCACAATCATAATCCTTAACCAGTTCTAACCACCTCCTTTGCCTCATATTCAACTCCTTTTGGGTGAAGAAGTACTTTAGACTCTTATGATCGATGTAGATATTACTCTTCACACCATAAAGGTAATGCCTCTAAATCTTTAAGGCAAAGACCACGGCTGCTAATTCTAAGTCATGCGTAGGGTATCTGGTCTCATACTCTTTCAATTGACGAGAAGCATAAGCTATAACCCTACCTAACTGCATCAGCACGGTGCCAAGTCCCTGCAGAGAGGCGTCGGTATAAATGTCATAATCTACACCCTCCTGCGGTAACACTAGTATAGGAGCTGATGTTAACCTCTTCTTCAACTCTTGAAAGCTTTCTTCACATCTTGTGACCGGATAAAAGGAGTTTTACGCTTGCAAGTCTTGTCAATGGTTTAGCCCAATGCAGGCCTACAAATCGCGGTAGTAACTCTAAGCCTAAGAAACTCCTGATTTCTTTCACTGTTTTCGGTTTCTGCCATTCCAGGGCCTGCACTTTACTCAGATCTACCGAAATCCCTTCCTTCGACACGGTATGACCCAGGAATATCACTTGGTTCAGCCAAAACTCACACTTGGAAAATTTAGCACACAACTTCTTTTCTCTCAGCCATTGCAATACTAATCTCAAGTGTTTCTCATGTTCTTCTCTTGACTTTGAGTAAATCAGAATGTCGTCGATGAAGACAACAATGAACTGATCCAAATACTCATGGAATACCCTGTTCATCAAGTCCATAAAAACTGCTGGGGCATTAGTCAAGCCAAAAGGCATTACTACAAATTCATAATGCTCATATCTGGTACGAAAGGCAGTTTTAGCCACATCTTGCTCAGCCACTCTTACCTGATGGTACCCGGACCTCAAATCAATTTTGGAGAACACGCCGCTCCTTTCAAACTGATCAAAAAGGTCATCTATCCGGGGTAGCGGGTACTTATTCTTCACCGTAACTTTATTCAACTCCCTATAATCAATACACATCCTTAGTGATCCATCCTTGTTTTTCACAAAGCGAGTTGGAGCTCCCAAGGAGAATGACTTGGTCGGATAAAGCCTTTATCTAAAAGCTCTTGGAGTTGCTTCTTTAATTCTTGGAGCTCAGCTGGGGCCATTCGATAAGGGGCTTTAGATATTGGTGCTGTCCCTGGTGCTAGTTCGATACTAAATTCTACCTCCCTCTTTGGAGGCAAACCCGGTAACTCCTCCGGAAACACATCTAGAAATTCTCGAACTACTGGCACCCTCTGAATCTCTAACTGTGGAACATCACCACTCTGCACTACATGGGCAATATATCCCGAACACCCATTTCTCAACATCTTCCTGGCTTTCACACTACTAATCAGCATGCTCAACTGATGGCCTTCTCCAAAACTAAACTTATCTCCACTATCGAGGTTAAACCTCGCCTTCTTTTTCACGGTCAATCTCCCCACTCCATATCTCCCTAGGAAGTCCATGCCCGAATCACATCAAAGTCGGGCATATCAAAAACTATTAAGTCAACGGTTAACTCTCTAACCTGGATCACTAAGGACTCTCTTAACAAAATCTCTTGAGTCACAACACTAACCCCATCGGGTAGCTCTATCTTAATGGGTTGAGTCGCCCTAGTAGGTTTCAAACCTAATCTCTCAAGCATCCCATAAGATATGAACGAATGAGTAGCGCCTGAATCAATTAAAGCATATAAAGGGACTGAATGAAATAATAATTGACCAGTAACGGCTGATGGACTGGCCTCTGCTTCCCCCTGTGCCACAGTAAAAACTCTGGCATTCGCAGTTGAAAGATTCAGCATGCATGAAAAGTGGTGGAGATGGAGAATGAAAGCATGGATTAAAAAAACGGTTTACATGCAAAGCTTGGATATGAGATTATACCTACTCCTTTGCTTTGGATTGATGAAGATTAGCTTCAAAAGGATGAAACCTCCACACTTTAACACCACCTTGAGAGGATTAGAGAGTGGCCTTGGCTAGGGAGAGAGAGCTTTTAGTTTGTGTTTGAGTGAACAAGTGAATAATGAACAAAAATGCAACCTTTTGCACTTATATATACTTGGGCTATTTTGCAATTATTTATTTTTCACTTCCAAGCCCAATAAAATCTTATTTTATAAAGGGACCCCACGAATTTAATATGCTACCCTTTGAATAATCAATATTATTCAAGGGCCCATGTAAACTAAACTAGTTTACATTAACAACCCATAAATTTACCCTTTTTACCCTTTAACTATTAAAAGGTTATTTTTGTTCATCTCATTAATCTTAACACTTTAAGATATAATAATTAAATATAATTAATTATTGCTTGACCATTTTAACCCTTAAAATGTCACAAATTGTTTTCTATGTAACTATTACTATAGAAATCCCGTTATTACCCTCGGAAGGTGCTTACCCTCTTCGGATAATCATTTCTCTCTCTCATCATTCTCTAACTTCTCAAGGCTATTGGTGTGACCATGTAGGTCCACCGTGGATTAGCCGTGAGCCGGTTCTGGATGAATCCGAAAACCCGTCCGGAGGCCCAACAACTATAGTAAACATCTAGCAATGTGCCATAGTCCCTAAACCACGATGAAGAAATACTTCATCAAACCCATTTCAGATCATACGTACCATGCAGGTAAAGTCCCTCCATTGAGATATCCTAATCGAGTATGGATTCATGGAACGTCAAAATCCTAAACTCGATCTTCTACTGAATTGTTGATCAATATGTCCAAAACTTGTCATCACAAACTTACTTTTGTATGACTAATAATAGACTCTGGCCAGAGATTCAGTTTTTTGACATTTATCGATGTTCGTCTAGGAACTCGAATCCGGATGGAGTCAGCGGTACTCCCGATCCTATATTTCCGAGTCAATGGATCCCCTCTTGACCATCGTTCGTTTCCGCATATGAACAATGCATGACCAAATAGGCTTTATTGTATGAAACATGATTAGCCTCGTACTTATACACCGCATCCATATCGGATCCGACTACAATGTCTCAGGTCAAAGGACTACATCGTGCACTGATATAACCAAACGATAAATCATTCACTACATGCTTTTCCAAGTGATTTGTCGTTATTCGGTCACGTTCGAAAAACGGTTCACCAACCGTTAATCCATACCAATGCCCTAGTGACATGACTATCATCGTCATCCGTACTTATATCAACTCATGATATCTTTCGGAAGCATCCGGTATGCCTCTTTGTACAATATAGTTGCCCAAATTTATATTGCTTCCAGAGGAACCTTTTTCGATAATTCATTTACCTATTAAATGAATCATCTGGACAATTCATATACATACTTTATTTTAAATGCATGACTGAATAAAGGAAGCAATTTACATATATGAATTGAAGAACTCTTTCTTCTATTATTTATGATATATATAGATACAAGACAAAATACTCTGAAACCGACAACACGAATGGTTTCTAGGGCATACACTAATATACACTAACAAACTCCCACTTGCACTAAAGCCATTCGATGTTGTATCTCATACCCATCTTCTCAAGATGATGGTCCAATTGCTTCGTGTCATCGCCTTAGTCGGTGGATCAGCTACATTTTTCTGAAGGAGTCTTGAGAATCAAAATCGCTCCAGCTCCAACGAATTCTCTCAAAATGTGATACTTACGCTGAATGTGTTTGGATTTTTGGTGTGCCCTTGGTTCCTTTGCCTGTGCAATAGCTCCCGTATTGTCACGAACATGCTTATCGGGTAAGCCATGTTCGGAACCACACCAAGTTTAATTACGAACTTTCGCATCCAAAGCAGCCTCTTGTTGCTTAGACTGACAATGTATTCGGACTTGTAGTGGAGTCAGCTGTGGTTGTTTGTTTGGAACTTTTCCAACTAACAGCACCTCCATTACATATAAAAATGTACCCCGACGTAGACTTTCTATCATCAATATCTGATTGGAAATCAGAATGAGTATCCTTGAATGTTTAACTCGGAACATCCATAACTCAGAACTAGATCCTTAGTTCTTCTCAAGTACTTAAGGATCGATTTTACAACCGACCAATGTTTCTCCCAGGGTTTGGTGATATCTGCTCGTAACACTTATAGCATAAGCTATACAGGTCTTGTACATAGCATTGCGTACATTAAGCTACCTACGGCAGACGCATAAGGCACATTACGCATCCGCTGTCGCTCTTCATCGGTCTTTGGACCCATCTCCTTAGAAAGATGAAGACCATGAGTGAAGGGCAAAAGACCTCTCTTAGAGTTCTCCATGCTAAATCTTTTTAGCATTTTCTCTATGTACAATTTTTGGGATAATCCAATTACCCTTTTCGTTCTATCTCTATAGACACGAATGCCAAGGACATATGTCGCTTCTCCTAAGTCTTTCATCGAGAAGGTTTTGGACAACCAAACCTTAACCTCTGTCATCATGCCTATATCATTTCCCATCAAAAGTATGTCATCTACATATAATATGAGAAACGTGATGGCATGATCTTTAACCCATTTGTATACACAGGGCTCATCCGGATTCTTGACAAAACCAAACGATTTGATTATGTCGTCCAAATCGAATGTTCCAGCTTTCTTGAAGCTTGCTTCAATCCATAAATGGATCGATGCAATTTGCATACCTTATGTCTTTCAGCAGAGGATACAAAACCTATCGGTTGTTCCATATAGATGTTTTCCTCAATAAACCCATTGAGGAAAGCTGTTTTGACATCCATCTGCCAAATTTCATAATCATGGTATGCTGCGATGGCTAGCATTATACGGATGGATTTAATCATAGCTACAGGCGAGAAGGTTTCCTCATAATCCAATCCTTGTTTCTGAGTATAACCTTTCGCCACCAGTCGAGCTTTGAAGGTCTCTACCTCCTCATCCTTGCCAACTTTTCTCTTTTAGACCCATTTACAACCTATAGGAACTATTCCCTCAGGTGGATCCACAAGCGACCATACTTGATTGGCATGCATTGATTCTATCTCAGAATCCATCGCTTCCACCATTTTTCCTGAATCTCTATCCAGGATTGCTTCTTCGTAGCTTCTAGGATCATCACCATGATCATCTACTCCCACTAAGTAAGATTCAAAATCTTGCTCATGTAGGAACCCATATCTCTCTGGAGGTTTCGACATTCTAGAAGACTTTAAATCTTGGAACCATAGTATCTGATACTGAGGTTCGCTGAGTGGACGTTCCATCTTCAGCAATCTCGGTTCTTGGCTCTTGAACTCTTCCTTGAGTTCAATATTTCTTCCAACGCCGCCTTCCTCCAAGAACTCATTCTCGAGGAAGCGCATTTCTATTGATCCAAACTCTTTGATCACTTGGGAAGTAAAAGCAATATCCTAAACTATCTTTAGGATATCCAATGAACCGAAACCCTTCTCGGATTTAACATCCAGCTTATCGATTTAACCAATTTAACATAAGTGGGCAGCCCCCAAATCTTCATATAATTCAGACTTGGGACGTTTTCCATACCATATCTCATACAGGTTTTGTTTTCGGACGCGGTTTTAGGACGGGACCCTATTAAGGATGTGCACAATGTCCGAGGAGCGTACCCCAGAGAGACATTGGTAAGTCTGTAAAACTCACCATCGATCGTACCATATCCAACAAGGTACGATTTCTCATTTCTGACACTCCATTAAGCTGGGGTGTATAAGGAGGAGTCAATTGTGAGATGATCCCATTTTCTTTTAAGAACTCTTGAAACTCGTACTCAAGTATTCACCCCCACGATCGATCGTAGTATTTTAATACTCTTTCCAGGTTTGATTTTCTACTTCATTCTTGAATTCTCTGAATTTTTCAAAGGATTCAGATTTGCATTTCATTAAATACAAATACCTATATCGTGACATATCATCTGTAAAGGTAATGAAATATTCAAATCCTCCCCTAGCTAAAGTACTAAATGGTCCACACACATCTGTATGTATGAGTTCTAAAAGTTCTTTAGCTCGCTCTCCTTTACTCTTAAAGAGAGACTTGGTCATCTTTCCTTGGAGACATGATTCACAGGTTGGATAGGGTTCAGAACCCAATGAGTTTAGGATCCCACTTTCTCCAAGCTATATTAATCTTCTCTCTCCTATATGACCCAATCTATGATGCCATAGAATTTTAGGATTTGATTCAGATCGAGTTCTTTTATTAGAAATGGTATTGATTGAAGCATAATCATTCAATTCTAAGACATACAAACCATTTGTATTCACACTTTACCAACTAAAACATTTCCAAAATGTATTGAACATTCATTTCCATTAAACAGTACATAATAACCTGCCTTACACAAAGCAGAAATAGAAATGATGTTTCTTGTGGCCTTTTCAAAGTACAATACTTTAAACAAATTCAAAACATGTCCTGAAGGTAGTCTTAGTGAGCAAGTCCCCATGGCCTCGGCTGCAACTCGTGCCCCATTTGCCATCCTCAAAATGATCTCGCCTTTGTCACCTCGTAACTATTCTCAAGTACTGCAAAGACATACAAACATGAGATGTTCTTGCTGAATCTAATATCCAGGGAATGACTATCTGAATTAACACTTAATTCATATTCAATCATAAGACATTGGTTCATACCGCTTTTCCTTTGCCTTTCTTCAGACTGTTCAGTATTGAGGACAGTTCCTCTTCCAATGTCCATCTTTTCCACAGTGGAAACATTTTCCTTTTGCATCGGCCTTCTCTGCCTTTGCCGCTGGCTTCTTGAAGCTCTTATTCTTGGGTCCAACTTTTGGACCTCTCTTTGGTAGCACTTTGGGCTTTTTATTGGCCGCTAGTGGAGGCGGCAAAAACATCCTCATGTCCCTTCCCTTTCACATTATGTCTGTGAAATTCTTTAAGCTCATTTAGTAGTTCAGAGAGGTTTCTCTCAGTCCTATTGAGATTGTAGTTAGTTATAAACGGTTTATAACTTGGAGGAAGGGATTGTAGAATCAAATTCACTTTGAGGCGGTCTGGCATGACCACCGCATATCCATCCAGTCGATCTAATCCATTGATCATTTTAAGAGTATGATTAGCTGGAGGTTCCCCTTCCCTCAACTTCATGCTAAAGAGGGATGCACACAATTCATACTCAACCACTCTTGGATTTTCGCTATACAACTCTTGTAGAGCTATGAGGATATCATAAGCATTTGAAACCTCTTCATGCTTAGTTTGAAGTTCTCTATTCATGGAGGCTAACATGTAATTTTTAGCCCTCCTACTATCCTCCCTCCACTTTTCAAGAGCATCAAGCTCAGCTTGTGGAGCATCCGGTCCAATATCAAGTGGAAGAGGTGCTTCTAGGACATAAGCAATTCTTTCAAAATCTAGAACAATTCTAAGATTTCTTAGCCAATCTTTTAGGTTGGGTCCGGTTAACATGTTATTGTCCATTATCCTTAGGAGAACATTGTTGGCCATTTTTTCGATTATTTATCACAAAGATGAAAGCGCAAAGAAAAGTAATTTTATTAGTGTCTTGTAATCTTTTAAACCTTTTAATGCATAATCAAATTAGCTCCCACTATTTTATTCGAGTCCTACACTCCCTTAAATAGGATCCAGAAATTTTCTTTGGATTAAATTTCTTAGTGGGGAATCAATTTCTTATCAAATTCAGTTAACCTCACATAATAGAATTCTTGGTTAATTAAGTCTAATAAGTAGGAAACTCTTTTCCTTTTATATCACTATATAAGGTTTGATTCATATTCCTTGTCCTAGCTTCGGATACCTCACATAATAGAATTCTTGGTACCCTAGGCTAGTTAAATCCGAACCATTGTGCTTTCTTAGGATGGCATTTTCATCATGTCCTCACATAATAGAATTCTTGGTCAAGGTGAAAATATCCATCCAAGAACAAGATCAACTTAATTCTATGATATAAAGATTGTATCCCTCACATAATAGAAATCTTGGGATATTAAAATTTATATCAAAGAATTTAGTTATTCCACAATGGGAGACTTGGATTTAATAATTTTAAATTGGGGAGATTTAGGTTTAACCTTTAGTTAATTCATTTTAGCATGCCATGTTTGATTAACAATTCATACATATCACATATATGCATAAATTAAAGCATGTGGGTTGACCATGGGGCTTTTCGAAAATACATCCTAAAGGCAAACTATTTACCCTAATACTATATCTTCGATTGGATCGTCATCCGGATGCTCTTCGGTTCTCATCTAGCCGATTCTATTACATATTGGATCTTAGGCACGCAGGCCCGATTAAAATAAATAAATAAAATTTAATTATTACAAGCCATTTAATAAAAGAATATTACAAATACTTTTGAATATTTTGAAAACCAAATGGCGCCCATGATCAACCCTCTAATCTAATATTCATTCATCACATAAATAAATATTAAACATTCATACCAAATATAATAAACAATTATTTAAAGGCATGAATATAAATATATAAATATATCTCATATATTAATAGATATTATATATATATTCATGCGGTAATTTAATTATAACTTTGGGCCATGCAACAATTACACATTTTATAGGAATCATTACACAAACACTTTTGTCATATTCCACCCAAAGATATACTATTTAATTGTTAGCATCATTTCAATACTTTTCACAAAAGTCATGCATGGCATAGATAAGTGGGTTTTATTACTCCCAGAGTAATCATTCTATGACACAAGTTACTTTTAACTAAAGTAATACCTTTTATGACATATTTATCTTTTCAAAGACAATCATGCCATCTTGCATCATCATTTTTGAAACCATTCAAACAACCAAATTAGTACATTTCAAAAATATAATAATTTATGCCATGCAATGATACATTATAAGATAATTTAATCAAATTAAACATCCTACATTAAATTTACCACAATCATATATAATATCATAATTCATCATATGAATGAATAATCCATAACTTTATGCTAACATCAAATTCCACCACTAAACACTTGCAACATTTGCATACACTTCATGCAAAAATATACTTTAATCAAATTAAAGATAACACATTTAGCATGTCAAAGCATAAACCATTTAATCAAAGTAATGGAAATGAACATGCATGAACATTTTTCTAAATGAATCATCATGCGACATTTCCTAAAACATCATTCATCAATACATGAATGAAATGACATTTTTATGGCAAAACTAGTCATGGCCGAAAATGACATATATGCATGCATGTAGTTTTCAACACATTTCATGCAATAATCATCATCCAAACATGCTTTAAATCATATTCTAACATACCCAAACATATTAGAGCAAGAAGAAAAACATGTTTTCCAAAGATCAAGAGATGGCCGAGACATACACATGCATCAAACATGCTTATTACATCAAACAACTCATCCAATACTAAGGCATGCTCATTATAACCATTATCATCATTCAAACATATAAGAATGAGAAGAAGAATGAACATATACCTCTGATCTATGTATGGCCGAGACATGCATGTAAAGATCTACTATGAAAAAAACATTTTTGAACCATATCACTAACATGCAAACTCAACCAAGTTTGATGAACATATGAACACATGGAAAATGCCATTTTAGCTTATAAATTTGACATGCAAGGAGCTTTTAGCTCTGATACCATTTGAAAGATTCAGCATGCATGAAGAGTGGTGGAGATGGAGAATGAAAGCATGGATTAAAAAAAACGGTTTACATGCAAAGCTTGGATATGAGATTATACCTACTCCTTTGCTTTGGATTGATGAAGATTAGCTTCAAAAGGATGAAACCTCCACACTTTAACACCACCTTGAGAGGATTAGAGAGTGGCCTTGGCTAGGGAGAGAGAGCTTTTAGTTTGTGTTTGAGTGAACAAGTGAATAATGAACAAAAATGCAACCTTTTGCACTTATATATACTTGGGCTATTTTGCAATTATTTATTTTTCACTTCCAAGCCCAATAAAATCTTATTTTATAAAGGGACCCCACGAATTTAATATGCTACCCTTTGAATAATCAATATTATTCAAGGGCCCATGTAAACTAAATGGTTTACATTAACAACCCATAAATTTACCCTTTTTACCCTTTAACTATTAAAAGGTTATTTTTGTTCATCTCATTAATCTTAACACTTTAAGATATAATAATTAAATATAACTAATTATTGCTTGACCATTTTAACCCTTAAAATGTCACAAATTGTTTTCTATGTAACTATTACTATAGAAATCCCGTTATTACCCTCGGAAGGTGCTAGCCCTCTTCGGATAATCATTTCTCTCTCTCATCATTCTCTAACTTCTCAAGGCTATTGGTGTGACCATGTAGGTCCACCGTGGATTAGCCGTGAGCCTAGGCTTCTGGATGAATCCAGAAAACCCGTCCAGGAGGCCCAACGACTATGGTAAACATCTAGCAATGTGCCATAGTCCCTAAACCACGATGAAGAAATACTTCATCGAACCCATTTCAGATCATACGTACCATGCGGTAAAGTCCCTCCATTGAGATATCCTAATCAGTATGGATTCATGGAACGTCAAAATCCTAAACTCGATCTTCTACGAATTGTCGATCAATATGTCCGAAACTTGTCATCACAAACTTACTTTTGTATGACTAATAATATACTCTGGCCAGAGATTCAGTTTTCTGACATTTATCAATGTTCGTCTAGGAACTCGAATCCGGATGGAGTCGGTACTCCGATCCTATATTTCCGAGTCAATGGATCCCCTCTTGACCATCGTTCGTTTCCGCATATGAACAACGCATGACCAAATAGGCTTTATTGTATGAAACATGATTAGCCTCGTACTTATACACCGCATCCATATCGGATCCGACTACAATGTCTCAGGTCAAAGGACTACATCGTGCACTGATATAACCAAACGATAAATCATTCACTACATGCTTTTCCAAGTGATTTGTCGTTATTCGGTCACGCTTCAAAAACGGTTCACCAACCGTTAATCCATACCAATGCCCTAGTGACATGACTATCATCGTCATCCGTACTTATATCAACTCATGATATCTTTCGGAAGCATCCGGTATGCCTACTGTACAATATAGTTGCCCAAATTTATATTGCTTCCGCAAGAACCTTTTTTCGATAATTCATTTACCTATTAAATGAATCATCTGGACAATTCATATACATACTTTATTTTAAATGCATGACTGAATAAAGGAAGCAATTTACATATATGAATTGAAGAACTCTTTCTTCTATTATTTATGATATATATAGATACAAGACAAAATACTCTGAAACCGACAACACGAATGGTTTCTAGGGCATACACTAATATACACTAACCGCAGTACCTCCTGAACTTTGAGTGGTTGGTGGAAGAGAAGCTTTACAATCTGTCATCATGTGCCCTCGCTGTCGGCACCTATAACACACTCTCTGATCCCTCAGACATTCTCCCGGGTGATTCCTCCCACATTTAGGGCAAAGAGGAAACCCTTCCGTCCGAGGTCGCTTATTCTTCCACTCTTTTCTATTCTGTCTATACTGAAACTTCTTCTTCTGATTCTTCATGTCTTTACCTTTTTCGCCCTCATGCTTCTCTCGCTGAGGAGCGGAGGGTAGCTCCTTCGGTCCTCCTATCGAGGATCCTACGGGGAAGATTTTATTCTCAAAAATCTCCGCCTTCATCGCCCGCCTCAAAGCCTCACTATAATTTCGAGGAGGGTTGGAGCTTGTCATTATATCCCGGGCTATCTCCGGCTTCAATCCATGCACAAACGTATCCCTTCTCAAGGCCGGAGTGCTAACTATTCCCGGTGCAAACCTTGCAAGAGCGTTGAATTTCACCGAGTACTCTTTCACAGCGCTAGTTCCTTGCTGTAAACTGATAAATTCTTGGACCTTCTCATGAACTTGGTCCTCTGTTCTATACTCACCTCAAACTCTTGCTGAACTCTTCCCACGTCATTCTGTCACGTCCATGAGTTTCTTCCATTAATTCCCACCAAATTCGGGCATCACCCCGAAACAAGAAACTCGCATACCGGATCTTCTCCCGGTCTGACATGGGAAATAAACTCGTGGCTCGTTCTACTGACCCAAGCCACTCTTCAGCTATTACTAGATCTGTAGTACCCTTAAACTCTGAGGGTTGATGCTGGCTAGAAAGACCGTAAATCGGTTCAACTCTGCTCTGTACTGGGGGAGGTACCGTTTGTCCTCTTTCGACATGTGTAACTGGCGGTACCTGTACGGGGGGTACAACTCTCCCCTAAGTTTCAGCCATAACTTGCTGTATAATTCCCCGGATTCTAGCTTCATCCAAGGGAGGGCGTAGACTGCAGTGGGTTAGAAAGGTTCTCCTTCATTCACCGCACCCTTACCGCGATTTCGATAACTACGCCTCATCTACAAAATGATCACACTAATGAACTCAAGAAACAATTACTGTAAGGAAAGAATTACTCACACAGTCGGTTATAGGACGTCGTGGCGATGAGAATAGTACACTGTTCAATCCCAAAATCTTTGCTCTGATACCGAAAATGTAACAACTGTTGAAAACTAGTACAATGCATGCATAATAACAATAGAAAATTGGGCCCAAAGTTTTCTTTTCATTACAATTCATATGTCTTTTATACACAAAGAGTCTCATTTACAAAAATTCATTTTAAAAAGACAAAACAGGGGAAACATGTAGCTATTGCTCGTTGCCGACGCCGCTCCGACCGCATCAACACCTAGATCCTGCATCCACAAAGGAAAAAAACGGGGTGAGCACAAATAATGCTCAGTAAGTAAAACCCTCTAACTGTTTGTCCCCGTATGTATAACTCTTAATTCTTTCCTTATACTATTTCTGTTTCTATTTCTGTTTCTACTAAATACCATGACCTCATCTTACCGGAGGTACGGCCGGATGGCGTTCACACCAGCACCATCTCACTCTCCATGACTATCGGGTGGAATTCACATAGTACCAACCCGTTCTTAGTGACTACCGAGTGGGGATCACAAAGCTCCTACTCGGTTTTCCTAACTATGGGGTGGAGACCATTTAGCACCTACCCGTTTCTCATGACCTTTGGGTAACGATCACCAAGCATTAACCCGTCTCTAGTCACTGTCGGGTGATGATCACAAAGCATCAACCCGCTTCTACTAAATGTTGGATGATGATCACAAAGCATCAACCCACTTATCTAATAACTAACCGGGTAGTGGTCACAAAGCATCTACCCATTTCTATTACTCATCGGGTGACGATCACAAAGCATCGACCCATCTCTAAGGGCTATTCGGGTGGTAATCACAAAGCATCAATCCGATTCCCATAACGGTTGGGTGATGATCACAAAGCATCATCCCAACTATACTACTCTTCTAATTCACTCTATTGTAGCATTTTTCAATGCTCTCTACCCTTAGAGTAGTTGTACCCACCAAGCTCTCTACTCATAGAGTAATTGCATACACAATTTTCCTACACTTCCTTAGGTCACTTTTCAATGCACAATTAGTGCCTATGGATGGTTCATCTCTACCAATGCACTTATGAAATGCCAACATGCCATGTTGCAAGAATTAAGGTTCACTACTCACACTCAAATCTCTATTAGGCATTTCATCTAACAACTCAAGTGCACTATAAGACTCTACTATAGCAATGATTCTAAAAATTTTTCTTGTCATCCAAAAGGGGGAAAAACCCCTTCACATGACCATAAAACCTATCAAATAAAACACTTCCAAAAAGGGATCCACAATACCCCTTCAATTTCATCTCAAACTACCTTTCCAACCCAACAACTCATTTCTCATATTTGCAAGATGTAAGCATTCATAAGGCATAGAAATCTCTATTTAAACCTCCATACATGGCATATTACATGTACATCACATACATACATCATTTCTATCAAAACCCTAATCAAGAAAATTCATAAATCTCAACTTGGGTTGGGTTTTACTTACCTTGTTATGGAGAGACTTCACCAACTCTTTCTTTTACTTGTTTTGCTTGACTTTTTCTCTACTCTTAACCAAAATAACAAAAACCCTCAAACTTCAATATAAACTAAAACTCACAAATCACACAACTTAAGTAGAAATCCTTACCTTAGGAAGCCTTAGGTTGCTTTTCTACCCCAAATCACTTCAAAAATCCCTTGGAACTCCTTGATCAAAAGAAAGAAAAGTTGAGAGGAGCAAAGATGGAGAGTTGCGTTTTTGAGAAGAAGAATGAGGGGTTTGCTAATTGTTAATTCCTTTTAATGAAATATATACACAATCATTCCCATTTTGCCCTTACTCTTCTTTGAGAATTCCATCTATATCCTTTGATTCATTACAAACTCACCCCCATATCAACATATTCTCCATGAAAAATCCTTACAATTAACTCCCCACTTTTCCTGCTAATTAGGGGTAGAATGGTCAAATTGCCCTTAGGGAAGAAAATATCTAAAACTTAACCAACATTTTAATCGGCCTGTCGCCGCGGCGAAGAAACTTCTGTCGCCACGGTGAAACTGCCCAGAGAGTTTCCCCGTGGTTCAACACATCTTCGCCGCGGCGAAGATTATCCTTCGCCCCGACGAAGCTTGGTACACTAAACTTCTTCTATTTTCAACCAATTTCAGGGCAAGCATTCAACACAACATTCAATCAAACAAGATTACCAAAAACCAACTCAAATAAGAGCGAAAGAGGAAACAATAACAACGTACCTCATGTGGGGCGTTACAATGAGAAAGTCCAAGAATTTATTCACTTGAAGCAGGGGACTAGTACGGTGAAGGAATATTCCGTAAGATTCAACTCCCTTGCTCGTTTTGCACCCAGAATAGTGTATACACCAGAGTTAAGGAGAGACAAGTTTGTGCAAGGGTTGAGATCAGATATTGCTCGAGATGTAATGACAGGAGTCGAGCCCCCTCATACCTACAGTGAAGCTTTAGCACGGGCTTTAAGGGCAAAGATTTATGTGAACAAATATATTGCAGAGGGGTTGGCTTTGACAGTACCTAGTGAGCCATCCACCACCTTACAGAGGGAGAGAGTAGATGTCACAAAGAATAGAGAAGTAAGGGCCAAGAAGAAGTTTCAATCCAGGAAGAATAAGAGAGGGCAACAGTACAAGCGGCCCAGGACAGAAGGGTTTCCCCCTTGTGCTAAGTGTGGGAGGAACCATCTAGGGGAGTGTTTGAGGGATCAGAATGTGTGTTACAAGTGCCGACAGCCAGGGCATATGTGGAGAGATTGTAAAGCTCCCCTTCCACCGACGGCTCAGACCCCTAGAGGTACAAATGCCGGGGTGGTTTTTCTGAGTGGCACAAGGTGAAGCCGAGGCGATCCATCAGTATGGCGGTCGCTTGTTATTTCACTGTTTCTTTATATGCTTTGATTGATTCAGGAGCCGCATTCTTTTATTTCTCATGGAATGATAGAGAGATTAAACTTGAAACCTGTTAAAGTGAGTCAGCCCATTAAGATAGAATTGCCTGATGGGGTTAGTGTGTTAACTCAAGAGATGTTGATAGGAGAGTCTGTGGTGATCCATGGTCGAGAGTTGGTAGTTGACTTAATAGTCTTCGATATGCCCGACTTTGATGTAATTTTGGGTATGGATTTCCTAGGGAGGAATGGAGTAGAAATTGATTGTCAGAAAAAGAAAGTGAGATTTAATCTCGATAATGGAGATAAGTTTAGTTTTGGAGAGGGCCATCGGTTGAGTATGTTGATTAGTAGTGTAAAGGCAAGAAAGATGTTGAGAAAGGGGTGTTCTGGATATATTGCTCATGTAGTACAGAGTGGTGATGTTCCACAGTCAGAAATTCAGAGGGTGCCGATAGTTTGAGAATTTTTAGATGTGTTTCTGGAAGACTTACCGGGTTTGCTGCCGGAAAGAGAGGTTGAGTTTAGTGTTAGGAAACGATCTGGTTGCGCAGCGGAAAACAAAAATTTTACAACCATGGATCGTTCCTTAGAACCCAAAATCAGGGCATAGAAAATTACAGTTTATATTTATAAGAATCTGTAGAAAAATAAATCCAAAGGTTTAGATTCATACCCACGTTTGGAGGCTCCACCAATGTTGTCTCTGAATGTGTTTGCTACCGATCCAAGGGTGGGATCGAACCGTAGAGGTCCACACGAAGACAATCAACAAGAACCAAGGAGGGATTTGCTAGATCTTCCTTGGCCTTAAGAAATCAAGAAGAGGAGTATTTGATTTTTTCAATCAAAAGATGAAAGTGGCGTGGGAGAGTCTCCAAAAGGCTGCTGTGTTATGTGTTTTTCTTTTTCTTTCAAAAGGCAAATATGAATTAAATTATTTAAATCACACAAACACTATTCCTTTTATAGGCAAACCAAGTTGCCCTATTCCCACATGGAATGGGCTTGGGCTCCAACCCAAACACCCCATGTTGCCAAACACTCGCAATGAGATATTTTAATTTAATTCATCATTATCTTAATTAAAATCAATTAATATTTAATTAACATTTAACAATAATGATGATTTAATTAAATATGTGCGAACACACATTTAACCGTAATTTCACTTATTTAATTTTTAACAAATTAAATAAAAGGCTACGACCTCAGCAAATTTAATTGCACTGTGAAATTACCAAAATACCCTTTCGCCTAAAAAGACGAAAACGCCCTTCTTTCTTCTTGGCTCTTAAATTATCTTCTATGTGTGTGACCCATAGGCTCCTCATCATACTGGTAGTGTATAGTATCACGATTAACACCAATTAATCGTCTCACTAATACACAGACCAAGATTGGCCCCTAGCAAGGCATCATGGCCACCCGATAGATCCGGATTCAGGAAAGTAGCTACCTGTCAACGATATGGTTACCGTACAATTCGATCATTTCATCATACGTTATCTCGACGAGACGAAGGCATAGAAATAGTATCAACCTTCGGTTACTCTCGATATTATATATTCAGTTTCTGGACCAATGACCCGTATTATAATCTGGATAGAGCAACAACTCAATCCTACCGTGGGCCACGATTTCATGTCATTGCCATATCTTGAATTGCACCGTGAGATAACTTCTCCGTGCCGGGAGTGATGAATCCTTTGTCAATCCACCATAGTCTTGATACACTCCTTGATATAGCCAATCACCACCGTATCGACAGCTCTGAATAGAACTGCGTTAGGCTAGTATAAAACTGTACCAATCGGTGCACAAGGCACTCTGGTGATCTCAAGTCTAAGGATCACATGCACCACCATTCGTTAGAGGATTTGTTCCATAGACACTAGGGTTACCATCCATATGGAATCCTCTAGTGGGTCATCTAGTGAACTTGGCTGTGGTGTAATCGCCTACAACAAACACCCATGTGTTGCACCAGGTTGTCACCAAACAACCTTGAGAAGTGAGATCAGTCACTACCTTTCGACAGGGTCGCAACACTATGATAGCCTTACCGTATTATCGTGCCCTTACTTCGAGATTAATCTTGGGCTACTGGACGTTTCTAGAATGGCCACCACATGTGCTCATAGGGTTCTCACTATCAAGATTTGAAACACTTGATACCCTGTCATCGCTTCTACCATTCTAAGGACATATATCAATACATATTGCAATAATAATGATTTATGCGATATAGAATAAAATGCCTTTTATTATTGATTAATGAACATTATTACAAAGAGTCAATTCTACAATAATTGATTGGCTCTAGGGCATCTACTCTAACATTTAGTATTGAACTTGCACCAGGAACAGCACCTATATCTAAAGCCCCTTACCGAATGGCCCCGGCAGAGCTTCAAGAATTAAAGAAACAACTCCAGGAACTTTTAGATAAAGGTTTTATCCGACCGAGTCATTCTCCCTTGGGAGCCCCAATTTTGTTTTTGAAGAAGAAAGACGGATCACTACAGATGTGTATTGATTACAGAGAATTGAATAAGGTGACAGAAGAATAAGTACCCATTACCTCGAATAGATGATTTGTTTGATCAGTTGAAGGGAGCGGCAGTGTTCTCCAAGATTGATTTGAGGTCGGGGTACCATCAAGTAAGAGTGGCTGAGCAAGATGTAGCTAAGACCGCTTTTCGGACAAGGTATGGGCACTATGAGTTTGTAGTGATGCCGTTTGGTTTGACTAATGCCCCAGCCGTCTTTATGGACTTGATGAACCGGGTATTTCATGATTGTTTGGATCAATTTATAATGGTTTTTATAGATGATATCCTGGTTTATTCTAAGTCGAGAGAAGAGCATGAGGAACATTTGAGAATAGTGTTGCAACAGTTGAGAGAAAGGCAGTTGTATGCTAAATTTTTGAAGTGTGAGTTTTGGCTCGATCAAGTGGTATTTCTGGGCCATACTGTGTCGAAGGAAGGGATTTTTGTAGATCCAAGTAAGATAAAAGCAATCCTTGAATGGTAGAGGCCGAAGACAGTAAAGGAGGTCCGAAGTTTCTTAGGCCTTGCAGGTTACTACAGACGATTTGTTGAAGGGTTCGCCCAGTTGGCTAAACCATTGACAGCTCTTACCAAACAAAAGACTCCTTTTATATGGTCAGAAGCTTGTGAGGACTGTTTTCAAGAGTTAAAGAAGAGGTTAACAACAGCTCCTGTGTTAGTATTGCCTCAAGAGGGTGTAGATTATGATATTTATACAGATGCCTCTTTGCAAGGACTTGGTGCTGTGTTGATGCAGTTAGGTAGGGTAATAGCATATGCCTCACGGCAATTGAAAGAGTATGAGACGAGAGATCCTACGCATGATTTAGAGTTGGCAGCCGTGGTCTTCGCTTAAAGATTTGGAGGCATTATCTTTATGGTGCCAAGAGTAATATCTACACCGATCACAAGAGTTTAAAGTACTTCTTCACTCAAAGGGAGTTGAATATGAGACAGAGAAGGTGGTTAGAGCTGGTTAAAGATTATGAGTGTGAGATTAAGTATCAACCGGGGAAAGCCAACGTAGTAGCCGATGCCTTAAGCAGAAAAGCTTACTTGTCCCGGCTTACTAGGCAGAAAGAATTGATAGAAGAGTTGTGTAAGGAGCAGTTAAGTGATACCGGGAAGGATTGCTAGATTAGAGGTTCAGTCCACTTTACTGGAGGAAGTCAAAGATAAGCAAGTGGCCGATGAGTGGTGTCAGAGAATAATTCAACAAGTGCATGAGGGCAAGGTAACGGAGTTCCACTTACAGGATGGTGTTCTCTATTTTAGGAATCGGTTTTGTATCCCTCAAAATGAGGAGTTGAAGAAGAGAATACTTACAGAGGCTCATGACACACCATACACCGCTCATCCCTGGAGCAACCAAGATGTATCAAGATGTAAAGAAGGGTTCTTGGTGGCCGGTATGAAGAAAGACATTGCGGGGTTTGTAGCCAAATGTCTGATTTGTCAACAGGTAAAAGCAGAACACCAAAGGCCATCAGGGTTGCTTCATCCACTTAGTATTCCAGAGTGGAAATGGGAGAGTATTTCGATGGATTTTATCACAAGTCTCCCTAGAGTACAGAAAGGTTATAATGCTATTTGGGTGATTGTGGACAGATTAACTAAGTCCGCCCATTTCCTTCCAGTAAAGGAAAGTACCACTTCAGATCAGTTGGCTCAGGTTTACATCAAAGAGATAGTCAGATTACACGGTGTGCCCAAGACAATAGTGTCAGACAGAGGTTCAAGATTTGTTTCAACTTTCTGGACTAGTTTACAGAGAAATTTGGGTACCCGTTTGGCATTTAGTACAGCCTATCATCCTCAGATAGATGGCCAAACAGAGAGAACGAATCAGGTGCTAGAGGACATGTTGAGAGCTTGCTGTATGGATTATAGAATGTCATGGCATGAAATGTTACCTTTAGTGGAGTTTGCCTACAACAATAGTTATCAGTCTACAATAAAGATGGCGCCTTACGAGGCTTTGTATGGTAGACGATGTGGATCTCCACTACATTGGGATGAGATCGGCGAAAAGAGTGAGTTGAGTACAGCTCTTGGGCCAGAAATGACGCAGAAAATGATAGAGGATGTAAGATTAATCTGAAACAGAATGAAGCAAGCCCAAGATAGACAGAAGAGTTATGCCGACTTAAAGAGAAAAGAAGTGGAGTTCCAAGTGGGTGATAAGGTATTTTTGAAAGTTTCCCCTTATAAACGGGTAATGCGCTTCGGGAACAAAGGGAAGTTAGCACTAAGGTATATTGGTCCATTTGAAGTATTGCAACGAATTGGAAAACTTGCCTACAGATTGGCACTACCACCTCGTATGGACAAGGTGCATGATGCCTTCCATGTCTCAATGCTGCGGAAGTATGTAAGTGATCCCTCCCACATCTTGAGTATAGAAGATGTCGACCTTGTAGAGAATCTTGTGTATGAGGAGCGCCCTATACAGATTTTAGATCGGAAGATTAAAGAGCTCTGGAACAAGAGTATTCCGTTAGTGAAGGTTCTTTCGAGGAATCACAAAGTAGAGGAAGCCACATGGGAGACGGAACAAGACATGCGGGAGAGGTACCCGTAGCTATTCGTGTGAATTTCGGGGACGAAATTCTTTTAAGGGGGGGAGAATTGTAATATCCCACTTGAGGTACGTGTTTAAGATTTGTTGTATTAGTCAAAAGTTTATTGTTTCAACTTTAATTGAGTTTGCATGTTGAGTTGGTTGATTAGTTGCCTTGGAATTGGTTGAGTTTTAGGTGAAGTTGGAAATCCAATCTTCGTCGGGGCGAAGAATAAGCTTCGCCGCGGCGAGGAGGAGGAGTTGCACTACGGGTAGGTTTTGCCCTGTTTCGCCGAGATGACGGAAAATGCTTCGCCGCGGCGACGAGCCTAAGACAAAGATTCTTGAGTTTTCTAGAGAATTCTTCTTTTGGGACACAATGATCATTCTACCCCTAATTAGTAGGAAAAGTGGGGAGTAAAATGAAAGGAAATTTAGTAGAGATTGTGTTTGGATGGGGGTGTAGTTGTAAAGAATCAGAGGATATAGATGGAATTTCCAAGAAAGGACAAGGGCAAAATGGGAAATGATGCTTATAATATGAACTAAAAAGGGTTAAGTGTAGAGAAACCCTTTATTTCTTCATTCCACCGCCTCTTCCATTTGCTCACTTTCTCTCAATTTCTCCATCCAATCTTCCAAGATTCTAAGGAATTCAAGAGGGGTTTTGTGTGGAGATTTCATCTAAAGCATCCTAAGGTAAGGATTCATGCTTTAGATGTGATTTTTCTTATAATTATAGTGAAGTCTTATTTGGTTGTTGCTGTCCTTGTGGTTGTTTTGAGTTGTAGAGAGGAGACAATACCATAAAAGGAAGGAAAAGTGCTAAAGAAGTCATCTTTGCACAAGGTAAGTAAATCCTACCAACTTGAGTTTTTATAAGTTTTTGAGTAGAGATGTATGCATGATCAGTATGTAGTATGATCAATGAGAAATTGATTTGAGATGAGTAGCTATTTTGTAGTTGTTGGATAGATTCCATATATGAGAAGTGTAGTTGATGTGTGATAAGAAATGGAAGTTTGAGATGAAGTTTGGGAGATGTTGTGTAATCCTTTTTTGAAAGTGCTTTTTTGACAGGGATTATGAGTAATTGAGGGAGTTTTTCCTCAATTTGGATGGCTAGAGAATGAAGTTTAGTAGTAATTTTGGTAGAGTGTTTATATGCACATGAGTTGTTTGAGGAAATGCCTAAGTGAAATCTGCCCTGTCACTGCCGTAACTTTCTAAGAAATGTTTGGGCATCTTACGGTTTGAACTGGGCTGAGACTAAAACAGAGAAGTTATAGCCCTGTTTCTAAGCTTTAAAACGAGACTAGAACCGTAGCAATCAGAGGTGTATAATGAAAGTTATGGTCTTTTTAGTGTGACCTGTGCAGAATGACGGTTTTGAGGAAATCTTGTAGTTGGCATTTCATTAGTGCATTAGGGAGCATGAGCTAGCTCTACACCTTTGTGTATACCCTTGAGAAGTAGCTTGAGATTTAGTAGAGAATTTGAGTATAAGCTACTTTAAGAGTTAAGCGAAAGAGAATAGAGTAGGTTGTGCGATGGGGAACCCGTGAGTAATGGGTAGAGTATTCCCGCATATACGCCGCATTGAGAGAGCGGCATGAGTATCAGATAGAGAAGTGGTGTAGCCCGTGAGAGTGCATGCGGATGAGGGCTATACCCGAGTACCCGAGAGAGAGAGATTATACACTCACATGGCCAAGGGTTCCGAATCCATGCATAACCGAGTCCGATCGGCTAGAATGAGTAGAGGTCACGTAGAGTGGGAGTGAGTCCCGGCCGTGCCCCCGGTAAGATGGGGTCGTGATTTATGAAAGAGTTATGAGAAAAGAGTTCTAAGGGAAAGAGAAGGAGAAAAATAGAGAAGTACCCAAAGAGAAATTGAATGAGGAGTTGTAAGGAAAGAATTAGAGAGAGAGTTACGGGGATAGCATGAGTAGAGGATTTACTTACTGAGCATTATTTTAGTGCTCACCCCGTTGTTTTTCCATGTTTTGCAGGACCTAGGTGAGGACACTGTCAGATGGATGTCGGCATTCGAGAAGGAGTGGTTACATTGTCCCTCATGTTTTTGATGACTTTTGTATACGTTATATATTTTGTGTAAAAATGTATATGTTTGTAAAGAGTATGTATATATGTTTAATAAAAGAAAAATTTGGGCCCAATTTCTTTATGATATTTTATATGTATTTCATTATAAGCTTTTGAGTAGTAGTGGCTATTACAGAAACTAAGACAACTATATCTTCGTTGTTCTCTTTATTTAGTGTAATCATATCCCTCATGCATATAACCATTTTCAGTGAACCACTTAAAATCACTTGTGTATGTTCTGTTGTACTTGCTTGTTTGCTTCTTGATTTTATTAAGGAGCTATTTGCTTTGTTTGATCACAAATATTTGTAAAGATATAAGGGTATCTTAATATCAATTTTAAAAATAATTCTAATATATGTGGAAATATATTGCAGATTGCTTCTAAGAAACCACTATATAATTGCATCTGAGCTTTTGATATAGTTCTTATTCACATATAAAAACAAAAGAAAGTATTTTCAATTGATATTTTTATCTAGGAAATGAGGAAAAAATACCGTGAATTGGGAAGAAGAATTTGCATATACTCATAGAAAGTTACCATTTTGTTTGATCGAAGTATATATATATATATAAAGAGTGAGTTGAGAAAATAAGTTATAGAAATTAACATGGGTTGGACTGATACATAAAATAACAAATTTAACAATGACCCATGTTAAAAACTCAGGCCAGACCAAGATGATGATTGTCTCGGGTCTAACATGTACTTGGGGTCGGGCTTTAAAACCGTACTCGGGCCTTTGCCATCCCCACAAACAGCGGGTAATGTCTGGCTTGTACGGGCTAGGTGTCCAAAATTTCGGGTACAATTGCCATCTCTGAAACAAAGAAAGTTAATTTTGAAGTTTATTATATGATTATGTTGAAATATTAGTTAATTAAGTAGATCTCATACAAAGTTAATTTTGATATTCATCTTGTCCATTTATTTTACATAAAATCTTAACTAATATCAATTTTAGGAGCATTTTGTTCATCACGTGTCCTTCCAGAACTTATACGTAGGATATAGAACAATCTTAGCTGCTATTCAATAATCAACATGTTCTAAGTACATAAATTATCTCAAAATAATGTGAAAATAAAGCAAGAATAAAACAAAGAAAGGAAAAAAAAAAAAATGAAGAAATGGGTTGAAAGGATTACCTCTTTTGGTACCTAAAGCGAGGATGCAATCTGCAGCTGAAAATTAATGGAGCTCAAGTTCTCACTTCTCAAGTGGAGTGTAGAGGAAATATAGATGGAGCTTAAGGCTTAAAACACTCTTAAAGAAAGACCTCGAAGTAATTGAAAAAATAGATGGATCATAGAGCCTGTAATTAAAGTAGAAATGTCTTTCCAATTGAGCCAGCTGGATGGCATTGATAAGTGTGGGGCCAATTACCGTAGAGCCTTTAATTAAAGTGGAAAAATCATATATGATATTAAGTGGACCTCAAGTCAATAAGTAGAGAAATCAAAATTGGAGCAAAAATAGTATTAATCGGTAATCTTAAAATACCAAATTATGAATCAGTAATCACATAACCCTTTATCCATATATTTCGATCCGGGTGATATAAAATAATGGGGGTAAGGAAGAAATTATTCTAGTCTAGCCCTTGGAACTTCTCAAACATCTTTGAGAAATAATCTTAGAAGGAAACCTAATCCAAATGACTTGGAGATTGCAGACCTAATCCGAAGACCTTCATAGTTGTTTATACGACGCAGCTAAGTGGGAAATTTCAAATTCATAACATAGTTCATTTGTCAAATATAAAAAAATTAAACATCCATGTTATATTTTATGTAAAGAATTTAGAAACAATTTTTGAAAACTAATGTTGTTTCTGACTGTAAAAAAGACAAGCCTAAAAATGCAGCGATGTATTTTCTTGAAACCCTGTATCAAAAATAAATATGAAAAATTTGAATCAAAATAATAATTTTTTTACGCTAGTCACCTTTTTAAAATTATTTAATTTTAAATATCTTATAGAAAGTATATTATGCGTAATTGTAATGAAAACTTAAATCCTAATAGTGTTGATATTAATTAAAAGTACCAAGCACTAATTGAAGTTTTAAATGACAAAATGTAAACAATACGGGGCTTGTGGTATTATTATAAGGCGCAAAAGAGGAGACTTGACTCTGAAAAGTCTTTGTTCCAGTGTCAATAAGGGACAGAAATATTACTTGCAGTGCAGGTCAGACATTTTTGTTATCTTCTCTTCTACCATATAATCCCTAAAGTTTCAGCTCTTGCTCATTCTTCACTGTAGACTTCCTTGCCGGATCTGTTCTCATTGCTTGGTTGGGTTGAGAAACTTTCTGCCATCTTAATTTTTGTTTTGAGTTCATTAATTTTCTTGGATTTGCTTAGTAAGTATATCTTTGCCTAGATTATTTTACATTTTTTATTTTGTTGAAATTTGGTTTTGGTTTTTCTTGATTTGAACGTTATGTTGGTATTCTTGAGTAAATTTTACATCGCTTTGTTGAAGTTGAAAGTAGAGACAAAAATGAATGGATTTAATGCAATCCAATACTTAGAATTAGTTTGATGCAAATGGATTTATGTTATACCTGTCATTAATATATTATTTGTTTGTTTTTTCTGTATTTTTATTTAGATTAGGAATATAAGGTAGGATATACCCTGTGGTATATTGTTCTTGATAAAATTATCTTCCTACATGATTAAATGGTAGGATACAGGACTTTTCCTACGCGCCCCAAACATGTTATTTACAACATATTGTTCTTCGTAAAGTTGTTTTCCTGCCTCTTATTTATCATTATTATTATTGTTTTCATATTCCCTACAAGATTATATGGTAAGATATATAGTTTTTCCTACCGTCGTAACACATTACAGTTAGCACGCATCTCAATTAATCTTTCGAAACCCTGAAATTGACAATAGGATAAATTTTCTCAGTAGTCACTTCTATTAGGGAACTTGTGGAGACTTGAACTCAGGAGTCTATATTGGACCTTTTTACTCTTTTACTATTAGATCATTCAATGGTAGTTTACCAATGACATATTGTCATTGGAAAAACCTATAACCCAAAATGGCTTATTGGAAAAGAATTTAACTTTTTTTTTTTTTTTACCTCTCCTCTTGTGGCAGGATTGCAAGCCATTTAGTTAACGGGATTAGTTATACCTAGAAGCCTTGTGTTTGGATTACGGGAAAGGCAATTACTGTGTTTACCCAAAAAAAAATTTCTGGTTCCAACAAATTCAACAGAGTTTGAAAAACAAATTCCATACCAATGATTCATTTTTCGGCGAAATTTGCTCATTTCCGATGGAAATTTGCCTAGGAAACGAACATTTTTGTTGCAATGTTCTTATTACGAGTTTTATTTGTGTTTATTGTACATGTATAAGGTCTGTTTATACCGAGTGTTATGTTTTTTTTACTGAAAAATGATGGTCTTAACAAGTTTATTACATTGCTTATTAGAAGTACTCTTATGTTCATTATTATATGACTACTATTGTTGTTTATACCAAGTGTCATATTCCTTGATATTATTAGTTATGTTGCTACAAGTACTTTCAAATTTGTTAGTAGTCTATCAGATTTTCCTTTTCAAGTCTTATTTGAACGAATTGTTTATTGTGAGTGTTATATTTTCCTCACAGGATAATTGAGCAAGAAAAAACGAAACAGAGAAAGAGTGATGGCTAATCAGTGGAAGGAGCTTAGTGGTGAGAGGAACTGGGAGGGTCTCTTGAAACCTCTCAACGGTGATCTCCAAAAGCGTATAGACCTCTATGGTAAAAGAATTCAAGCTATTTGTGACTCCATGACGGATGATAAAAGACATCCTACCCATGAAAAGGAAGATTTATTTTCTGAAGTTATCATGGAAACAGACGTATTTGGCAAGTTATATACTGTGACCGACTATATCTATGCCATGTCAGATGTTCCTTTCTGGATCGATTGGATTGTTAAGGACCAATCTGCTTGGATTGGTTACGTAGCCGTGGCAACAGATAAAGGAAAGGAAGTATTAGGAAGAAGAGACATTTTGATTTGCTGGAGAGGAACTTATTCTAAGGCCGAGTGGATAAAAGATTTTGAGTTCTCTCTGACCCAAGCGTCAAACATTCTTGGGGAAACCCATAACCCACTTGTGCACAAAGGATTTCTCTCCCTCTACACGTCGCCAAATATTGAACCCGCATGCAATAATTTGAGTGCCAGAGATCAGGTAAGCTTTTATCTGAGAGTATGCATGGTGTATGAATTCAAATATTGAAAAGTAAATAACAATACCTTTTAATATAGCTAAAACAACACCCAAAAAAGAAACCATTTCCTCCGTCACCAAATAGCCAAGGTAACTATTACTTTGACTGATTTGTCCCATACATATATGTCATTAAACTTGCATATATCCATATAAGTTAACAAATATTCCAAATTGACAAAATTTCTGACCATAGACTTCAATATTTTGATTTGTTGTGGCCAGGTTAATAAATCGTAATTTTTTGTTTTTCTTGCAAAATTGGTTACCTGATCAAGTGGTTGATATATGCTTTGATTATCGCTATATACATAGGTGCTGAATGCAGTGAACAGATTGGTGAATAAGTTTGACTATAGACATGAGGAAATTAGTATAACAGTAACAGGCCACAGCTTGGGAGCAGCACTTGCAACATTGAACGCAACTGATATAGTTTTCAATAAGTATAATGAGTGCAGAGGGTCAACAAAAAAATGCATGGTCAGGGCCTTTGCGTTTGCAAGCCCCAAGGTTGGTGACAAGGGATTCAGGAACGTCTTCAATGGACTCAACAATCTGCATCTCTTGAATATTAGAAATAAAGGTGACATTGTTACAAGAGTTCCTCCCTATCCCTACAAGAAAGTGGGAACAAAGTTAAGAATTGGGAGTTACAAGGCAGGATTACAGAAACTTGTTAAGGATGGAATATCAAAACTTAAGAACAGGCATCAATTTCAAAGTTTGCCGCAACATTTATTTGATAAATGGTTTCAATTTCATCGTTTGCAGGAATATCTCGTTGGAGTCGCAGGACGGCGCAAAAAATTCTTGGCTGGTAATATCTCCTAAATACAATGGGCGTTTGGAGATTTATTTCCATCCTGAAGGATTGGTTACATCCTCCCAACACCTAATAATTAATTAGTTGAGGAGTCAAGATTGAGGTTTCTTTTACTGTTTAATTAAAGCTTTATTTTCTTGATCATCAACAAAATCTAATATCTCAAATTTATAATTCTGATGATACAAAATACATATATAAATCTTTACATTATGATATTTGTCTTCTTAAACCTTTCCTTATCCAAATGGAGAAGATCTTCTCATTTGGATTCTCTCACTTACACACAAGTTAGCGAACAAGCAAAACCAACAAGTTACTCAAATTTTGTCTACTCAAACTCAAGTTGGTATATATACATATATGCTGGTGATAGGTTCAGCAATAATTAATTAGTTATATTGTAACTTGTTTCAAGAAGTTTATTAAGGTTCTTTATTATTTCATGACCATAATAAAATTACTTTAAAAGGTTCAAAGGTAGTGAAGTACACTTAAAACAGCTTATTTCATTACCTATACACTTCTTTTGAATTACATCACCAAATAACCTGAAAAAGAATGAAATGAAATTTTTTTTTTTAATTTTTTTTTTTCTCAATGGACGAAACGGGAGATGCTTTTCTATAGTCCTAAGATTCTTAACTAAATGAAATAAAGAATTCCTATGGACACACCTAAATAAGAATATGTGAGGGACTAAGTTCATAAAGAATCTCAGGTAGGATAGGAAGACTTATTTAGATAGAAATAAAGGAATGTATGCCTTGAACGATGATGCATGCAAAAGCAACAGTCAATTTAACCTTAATTTCTATGAAGACATCTTTCTTTAGCATAGAGCAAGCAAAGGTCTTTCCTGAAGAAGATTTTTCTAACTAACTAATTATCCACTTAATAAAGGGGGTTTTCGATTGGTGATGTAGAAAATAAAAACAATCAATTAAAAGCAAGCAAGTAAAATATAAGACTGAATTAAGATGAGACAGCTAGATTGAAGGATTACTCGCCACTACTAAACATGTATTGCAAATTAATATAAGCGCTTCCTAACTTCTTACCTCTTGATTATATCAACTTAGAATTTATCAAAGTTCAATAAATTCGATCTCTCCTTACTTTGTCGTTGAACTAAACAAGCTCTTAACCCAATTCCTATCTATCTAACAACCTAGAATAAGCTCTCTAGATTTTATTCAATCAAAGCATTAAGAAGCAAGAGACAATTGAAAGTTTTATCACTTAACCAAGTTGTTAAAACTTAAGCAGAATGGGTTAACTTGTTCATTTGTGCTTTATGTGTTGGCTTAATGTAATCAACATAAAGAAATCATCCATGGCAAAATATAAAGAACACAACACATTTTTACATGGTTTGACAACTTGCCTACATCCATGGAACCAAGTCCAGAAGAAGCTAATCCACTATGATAAACTTTTGTGTTCAAATACAAAGCTAAAGATAAGCATAAGTACTTGCAAAACACACTATGTTTATGACAACACTTCAATCTTCACTCTTTGGTTGAATCTCTAGCCATCACAGCAAGCTTCACACCTAAGACCACCTAGTCGGCCTTGAGCTCCTCTCAAGGTTCATCACCAAAGTCGCACTTCAGCTCCGGCCGCTTAAACCACTCCAAGCAAGCAACAATGGAACCACGTTCCACAACCAAGCTCAAACAAGCAAGAGTTAAACAAGGTATTTCAAGCCTACCAAAGCATAAAGAAACCTAAAAGAAAACAAATGAAACCTCAAAGAATATGCAGAGTATTATTAGAGGTATATTTAGGCTTGAAATGAAATGCATTGGAGAAGATGAATAAAAAGATAGTTGCTCACAAATGCAAGGGGAGCCAGCCAAAAAGCACTTTACATGTTTAGCCATTTTGGGAAAGTTTTCACCAAACTTTCTAAGGACCACTATAAAGCAAAACGAATTTTCGGGTACACCTAATGAGCTAATTACAAATGTACATGGATCACTTACACATGACTCAGATAAGAATAAAATCCTAGCATCAAATGGAGACGCAACATGTGTTCATAGAATTTGGTTGGACTAGTGTCATCACATGGACTTTGATGTGCCCACACGTCATGTGTGAAAACAAGCTTAACTGAGTGTGGTCACATCGACATAAAGAGTCATGACACCAGAATAAAAACAGAAATGATTGTGTGAAAACAATATGAAGTCCCCACATCAAAATTAGTGTTACCACGCTAAACTCATAAGTTGATCACAAAAATACTTACAATCCGCCCCTTTGTCAAACTTATGAACAAAGCACAAACTTTTTAAAAACATTTCCTAGATTCAGTCTTTTGCCTATTATTCCACTTACCCTTTTTCTTGTTTCTAGACCCTTGACTAAATTGGTTTCCCTTAGCAGGTTGAATAATTTTTGGTTTGCCCCTAACAAACAGGTTGCTTCCATTTTGTTTTTGCACTTTCAATTATAGTTCCCTAGCTTTAAGTCCTACAACTATTAAGTCAATACTAGGAATAGTACCAGAGTACTGGAGTGCATTCTTGACTACCTGGTAGTCATCCGTTATGGAATTAAACAATATCATAGCCAAACTAGTTTCCCCTAATTCTTGATAAGTTCCCTTTAAAATAAGTGTCATTTTTTGGAATTCATTTAGGTTTTCCTCTATAGTCTTATTGCTATCCATCTTATACGAAAATAAATCACCTTTAAGGAAAGCTAAATTTGGTGTAGATTGAAGGGCATGTAGAGATTCAAGCTTACCCCACAACCCCAAAGGGGTTTCGATTCCATCAACCTTCCTCAGTATGCTGTCTGATAGGTTCATCAAGATCAGGTTGTAAGCTTCTTCGTCAATTTCCTCCTTTTTCCTCAGTTTCTCTTTGGCCACTTCTTGGGATCCTTCTCTAGTGCAAGACCAACTTTGTTGTACGAAAGAAGGGCCTTCATTTTTTTCTTCCAACTCCCAAAGTCGATCTTCCCATCATATTGGGTGATCTCCATTCGGGTGGTGGTGTTTGTCATGATTTGATATTAGGTTTGCTGTTTAGGAAACGACAAACTCAAGAACTCAGGACTGATTTTGAATCTTTAAGTATCGACTCAAAGGAAACCCTAATTCTTTTTACCCTTGGTCTAATCGGAACTAATTTACTCGGATATAGGCTCTAAGACTCTTAATTAGATCAAGAAACCCTAAATTTGAGAAAACCCCCAAATTTTGAAACCCTAATTTTATTGATCTAAAAATCCATAATCCAAACACCCGAAGATTTGTTGCCTAAAAGGTTCTGATACCACTGTTATACTGTAAACCGAAGTCAACCAAGAACCACAATACACATAATCAAAGAAATACAAACACAAACAACACCAACGATTTACTGTGGTTCACTTGCTCTATTTTGAGCAAGCTACATCCACGTTGAACTCCAGAAAAAGGGAATTCGTTGCACTACTAGTATTAAGGAATCAAACAATTACAACCCTAATCTCGAATACGCTCAAACCACACCTCTCACACCTCTGAAATCTAACCCTAGGAGCACTCTAGCCCACAGAATCCCTAGAATAAGAACAGTCTTACTCTTCCTCAAATGATTAAGCCAAACCACTCAAGAATCACCCAGATTACACAAGAAATCAGATACCCAAAACATAAACTCTAACTATGAGCTTTTACACACAGAATGCAATGCTTTCGAATTGAGAAGGCTTAGGGTGTAACTGAAATTTTCTACCCTTTTATAGTGTTGACTTGTAGAGTAATCTCAACTGTCGGATTGGAGTTGGATCAATGGTCAGGATCCAACTCAAGACTGTCCATAATGACACCATTCCACTAATCTCCAATACATTGTCGTTTCGAGCATGCACTTCAACAATATTGTTGTATGAAAAAAAAAAAAACATATTTAAAAAAAAATAAATTAATTTTATCATAGTATATGCATGCAAGTTATTATATATGTATTAACAATCCAATATTATTAACAGAGCCATAATTTTGTTTTAGTGAGGGCAAGCGAAGAAATATCAAATATTATCATCCCTGAAAACTTGATTTCTTTTGACTAAAGGGTTGGTATGATGGTCAATGAGGTTTACTTCCTTTTTTTAGGTTTAGGCTCAAACCCTAAGACCATCTATCACAATAATATTGTGGCTTATCTAGTATTTTGGGTTTGTAGGGTATTCAATAGACCTTGAGAATTAGTTGAGGACCGCGCAAGTTGGCCTGGACTCCCCGGTTACTTAAAAAAAAAAAAAAACTTGACTTGTTAATTCATTAAGTTTATTTAATAAATCTTCACATACAAAATAATTTTGTATTTATTTTATGCCAACTTAAAATATATTTGATTTTTTAGATGAACAAAATATAATAAAAATGGTGATAATGCTTGGATTTAATTATTAAATAAAACAAAGGAGTGTTAATGTTAAAACACAGAGTATAAGGGTATAATTGAAAATTTTCCAAGTTCAGTGGGGGCATGAGCCCCCACTTACCCCTTAGTGGCTCTATCCCTGATTATAGTATAGCTTTTAAGAAAATGTTTTAGTTAACTCACATAAAATATGACCAATATTTAAAACTAAAACAATAATTTGATTGCAGTGTGAAATTTTTTATCAGTATCAAGTTGTGCTAAAAGTGTTGAAATTAATCTAGGCATGCTGAAGGTAATAAAATTATAAAAGACGAACTTTTCAGATTATCCTACTGATTTTAATCGACAAATAAGCATCGTATAACACAAAATTAACAGAAAAGGAAAGGGATAATATCATATTAGTCAGTAGTTTGAAGTTTCATAAACTAATTTTAAAACACAATTTTCTAAAACAATTACAAAAAGACATTTAACAAACTAATTTCATATATATAAAGGCAACAAATAAGCAGTATGAAATATGAATAATCAAGGCATGTACTTAAAAGGTGTTAAAGAAAAGAGAGACTAACATAGGTTGAAGCATCTCTTCAAAATTCCTTGCTGAATTTGATATGCAGAGTCACGAGACATCATGGGTTAATGTGCCACGAACGGTAGTATGAATTAACGGTGGCTAAACTAGGGTATTCATCAAGCAAATTAAATGCAACATCTAGGAAACAACCACCAAATATCATGAGTAATACATACAAGGAAAAGTTAAAATGTGTAGAGAAAAAAATAAAAATAAAAAAGGTTTTTTTAAATTATAGTAAGATATATAGAACAAATGTTAAAATGTACAGAGAATACAGATCTAGTTAGGATTTTTATTCGTTAAGGACTTTGGTAGCTCCAAGAATTGTTTTAGGATTAGAATACCTTAAATAAGTGATGCATTGAATCTTTTGGAATGTAATCCATCCAAAGCTTTTGAGTAGTTATTAGGTTAGAGAAATTGACATAATCCTTGATATTTTATTTGTTAATTATATATTCTAGTGAAGAAAATATTTATATATTGTACCCTGTGGATATAAACATATTTTTAAACCACATAAATCTTATGCGTCTTCTCTCTCTCTCTCTCTCTCTCTCTTTGTTAATTTCTTAAATGTTTTATATTAAACCTATTTGTTGTGCGTTTGACCAAGTATTCAGTAACATCATAAACTAAGATTTTAATAAGCACACACTCCTACAGTGGTTGAATTAATTTATTACTAATTTCTGTCCTTTTTCTTTTAATATGATAACAAAAACAAAACAAAACAAATTTTTTTTTTTTTTTTATATTAACAGGTAACGATTTTTCTTATTAATAATTTTTGTACAATTTGGTATTAATGGTAATATTGGTTATGCAAAGTAATATCTTGGGTTTATCTATAGATATCCTTAATTTAGTTTAATTAATCATATGTGAATAACGTATAATTTCAATTAAAACCTACGTAGTTAAATTAGTTCTGTTGGAGTCTCACACCGACTAGACACGCTCAAGCCTATTAGGTTATGAGAGGGGGTAATTCTCCTGTTCAACAAGGTCTTATTGAATAAGAAGTCAGACTCACCTCAAATTCTATCATAGTATCAAAGGCCAAGTTCAGTTGAGCTGAGTGTTTGACCAACAGGTGAGGAGTTTGAGCCAACAACTATCTCCATTAACAGGCATGACCCGACATATGGGCTTGACCGTGAGGGGGAATGTTGGAGTACCATATCGACTAGACACGCTTTGATACCATTTGTTGGAGTTGGGTCTAACTCCTCACCCAAAAGGCCTTATTGGTGAGAAATCAGACCCACCTCAAATTCTATCATGGTATCAGAGCCCAAGTTCAGTTGAGCTGAGTGTTTGACCAGCGGGTGAGGAGTTTGAGCCAACAACTATCTCCATTAACAAACATGACCCGATATATGGGCTTGACCATGAGGGAGAGTGTTGGAGTCCCACATCGACTAGACACGCTCAAGCCTATTGGGTTATAAGAGGGGGGTAATCCTCTCATTCAATAAGGTCTTATTGGGTGAAGAGTCAAGCACACCTCAAATTCTATCATGCTATCATGATAGTTAAATTAGTTTAATCAAAAGTAAAGATTATCAAGTGAATGTGCAATTAACCCAGTTGTCAGGATAGGCTTACCAAGCAAATCAGCTCTAACGATCAGCTCAGGAAGCAATTCGATTAGATCATCGTCTATTAATTTATCTTTAGTGACTCCATAAAGGTACATCACCATCTCTTTATGGCCGTCCTGAGCTGCTATGTGAATTGATAACATCTTGTAATGTCCACGGATACTTGGTAACTCTGTATTCTTCCCAAACATCAGCTTGACAAGTTCCACCCTTCCATATGCAGCAGCAAGAAAAAAAAGCGGTACATCCATCACGATTTTGAATAGCCAAATCTTTTTTTTTTCCATCTTATTTACCAGTTCTCAAACAAACACAGTAGACTCTGCCGCAGCTACAACGTGGAGAGTGATATCATGGTTGTCTGAAATCCTAGTAGTTAAATACAGTGGAATATTCTTTGGATCTTCCTTAAAAACATCTCTAATAGTTGTGTTCCAGTCATTCCTCAATGCAGCTATATACAATTTTTTTTTTATGTTTTCATTTATCCTCAAGTAATATGGAAACAAGACAAGAACAAGTTTTACAAATAAAAATTGATTCATTGAAAGTGGTTTTTATATAAATTGATAGAATAATATATTGAACATAAGAAACTAGCAATAATGCTATGAATATGTGCATCACTATTTTAATATAATGTTAACACATCATGAGTACATAACTTAAGATCTATTGTTGAGAATCTAACTTTGTATATGTGTAAAACATTAACCAAGAACTATATGTCCATACAAAATTAATTTATAGAAACAGAGAGGCCACTTGTACTTTAATAAAATTTATACTTTCTAGGACCATTTATCCAATAAGCCCATTGGTAAAATTTGTAATTTTTAGTTTTACTTTATTTACTTACTTTTACCAAATATAACCTTTATAAAATATAAATTAGTTGATGAACCATGTTCAAATTGTACTAATTAACGTTTAGAAGAGTGATTAATAAAGTAAAAAATTCTTAAACTAATTAATATTATAAGAGTGTTTTATGAAATATATAAAATAAATAAATGAAAACTATCCTAAAATGTAATAAATTAAATTATTATAATTTCTCCAAATTTATTTATTTTTTAAGTAAAAACAACAATTAAATATTTAATTTTATTCTTAATTTTTATATTTATAAAATACTTTCTAATACCGGATCTTTTTTTTTTATCTAATTAACTTTTAATGGATTTCATTATCTAATAACATACGTACATTCATGCATATTTAAACTATTTTATTTCATTCCATTAACATTCTTTATTACAATAACAATATAATCCTATTCTAGTCTCTCATATATTCTCAGGATGGATCCAAGAATTAACTTTAGAACGGCAAGTCTAAAATAAAATAATATAAACTATAAGAAAAGTACGTATACAAATACAGTATGGTCCAAAGTAAAAAATCAAACCAAATTAATGAATTGTTTTTTAGTGGGATCACTAACCCCCACTCATGACTAAGTGGGTCTGTTACTGTACATTCTCATCCTACACTCTTTCCATTCATATTCCTAGGGGTGAGCGGTTCCGGGTACCCTGCACTTTTCCGGGGAATCGGGAATCCGGAATCAGCACAAGACAGTTCCCAAAAAAGGAACCGGAACCAGAACCGCACAGTACAAGTTCTTCAATTCAAGGAACCGGAACCTAAAATGCAGGTTTCGGTTCCTTTCCAGGGTACCCTGTAAAAAATCAATTACCCCCCTATTAGTTTAAAAAATAACAAAAACATCTTATAAGTTTACAAATACACCCCTAACAAATTTTCGTTATTCATTCATTTGTGTCCAATGTAACTCATAACCTGTAATCTCTAAGCAACGCTTGAATTCAATCAATTCATCACAATTCACATAAAATTCGTCAATCAAAACCAAAACACAAACAATTATTCATCACAATTCACATAAAATAACTTCACTAAAATCATTTAAACAAACAACAATTCTTAATACTAATTACTAACATTGCCATTTGCCAGGGGTCTATTTGATAAGTTAATAAATTATTAATGTTTATAAATTTATAAATTTAATGTTATAATTGGTTAATTGGGTATTTATAATATACCAAATATAATTTAGTAAATTTAATATTAGAAACAAGTAATGTTATAATTAAATAAGTGATCATACTACAATGTAAATTGTAATGTTATAATTAATTAAGTGATCATACTACAATGTAAATTGTAATGTTATAATTAATTAAATAATATATTATTTAATTATAATGTAATATTATAATTAATTAAATTGTTAATCATTTAATTAAGTATTATAATATTGTTTATAATAGAATGTTATAAATAATTAAATAATCATACCATAAATTTATAATATAATGTTATGATTAATAAAATTATAATAATTCGATTAAATATTGTGCAAATTAGTAAATTACTAATGTTTATAATATAATGTCATAATCAATTAAGTAATCATTTAATTATGTAATGTTATATTAATTATATGATCATACTATAATAGTATAATGTAATGTTATAATGAATTAAGTAATCATACTACAAATCTATAATTTAATATTATAATTAATTAAATTTCAAATCATTTAATTAATATACTAATTTTTATAATGGAATGTTATAATTGATTAAGTAATCATATTACAAATATATAAAGTAATGTTATAATTAATTAAATTTTTAATCGTTTAATTAAGTAATGTAATAGTATAGTAGATTACTAATGTTTATAATGTAATGTTATAAATTCATAACTAATTAAGTAATTATGTAATCATTTAACTATATAATGTTATAATTAAGTAAGTGATCATAATATAATGTAATATAATAATATTATAATTTAATTGAGTAATTATTTAACTATAATGTAATGCTTAATTAATGTTTATAAGGTAATGTTATAATTAATTAAATTTCTTATCATTTAATTAAGTATTGTACTAATGTTTATGTAGTAAATTACTAATTACTAATGTTTAAAATATAATATCATAACTCATAATCAATTAAGTAATTATTTAATTATGTAATATTATATTAATTATATGATCTTACTATAAATAGTATAATGTAATGTTATAATGAATTAAGTAATCATACTACAAATCTATAATTTAATATTATAATTAATTAAATTTCAAATCATTTAATTAATATACTAATGTTTATAATGAAATGTTATAATTGATTAAGTAATCATATTACAAATATATAAAGTAATGTTATAATTAATTAAATTTTTAATCGTTTAATTAAGTAATGTAATGGTATAGTAGATTACTAATGTTTATAATGTAATGTTATAAATTCATAACTAATTAAGTAATTATGTAATCATTTAACTATATAATGCTATAATTAAGTAAGTAATCATAATATAATGTAATATTATAATATTATAATTTAATTGAGTAATTATTTAACTATAATGTAATGCTTAATTAATGTTTATAATGAAATGTTTATAAGATAATGTTATAATTAATTAAATTTCTTATCATTCAATTAAGTATTGTGCTAATGTTTATATAGTAAATTAGTAATTACTAATGTTTAAAATATAATATCATAACTCATAATCAATTAAGTAATTATTTAATTATGTAATGTTATATTAATTATATGATCATACTATAATAGTATAATGTAATGTTATAATGAATTAAATAATCATACTATAAATCTATAATTTAATATTATAATTAATTAAATTTCAAATCATTTGATTAATATACTAATGTTTATAATAGAATGTTATAATTGATTGAGTAATTATATTATAAATATATAATGTAATGCTATAATTAATTAAATTTTTAATCGTTTAATTAAGTAATGTAATAATATAGTAAATTAGTAAATTACTAATGTTTATAATGTAATGTTATAAATTCATAACTAATTATGTAATTATGTAATCATTTAACTATGTAATGCTATAATTAAGTAAGTGATCATAATATATAATGTAATATAATAATATTATAATTTAATTGAGTAATTATTTAACTATAATGTAATGTTTAATTAATATTTATAATGAAATGTTTATAAGGTAATGTTATAATTAATTAAATTTCTTATCATTTAATTAAGTATTGTGCTAATGTTTATGTAGCATATTAGTAATTACTAATGTTTAAAACATAATATCATAACTCATAATCAATTAAGTAATTATTTAATTATGTAATATTATAATTAATTATATAATCATACTATAATGTAATGTTATAGTGAATTAACTATTAAATAATCATACTATAAATTTTTAATGTAATATTATAATTAATTAAATTTTTAATCATTTAATTAAGTTTGTACTAATGTTTATAATAAAATCAATTAATTAAGTAGTAATCAATTAATGTAATGCTATAATTAATTATACTATAAATCAATTAAGTAATGTTATAAAATTATAATTAATTAAGTAATCATTTAACTATAATGTAATGTTATAATTGATTAAGTATGATATTTAACTAGTAATTAAATTTATTAATGTTTATCAATTTATCATATATAATTAATTAATTACTAATTTATTATAGATATACTTAGAACTTGATAATTGAAGTAAATAACTAAATCTATTATTACTCAATCAAATATACTATTTTATTCAAAAATAATTCTTTTAATAACATTAAAAAATGTAAAACACTTTTAATTAAATCATAATTCCAATTATTCACTTAATTGATCAAAACTTTAATATTAATGTATTATAATATATTAAAGCTTTTAATATGGTGTAATTTATATGTAATAAGTATAATTGTATTCGTATATTTATTTAATTAGGTTATTCTAAAAATTTAACTTTTTCTATTTTAAATTTTTTTATATGTAAAATAATAGAAACTCCCCCATTATTTACATTTCACAAATATTTCATTATAGTCCAGGTTCCAAAATAGGTTCTAAACAGGTTCCAAAAACAAGTTCCAATATAGGTTCCAAAACAGGTTCCAAACAAGTTCCAAAACAGGTTCCAAAACAGGTTCCAAAGTTCCAAAACAGGTTCCAAAACGAGGTTCCAAAGCGAGGTTCCAAAAGCGAGGTTCCGGAAACGAGGTTCCAAAGCAGGTTCCAAAGCGAGGTTCCAAACAGGTTCCAAACAGGGTTTCAAGCAGGTACCCCCTAGGGTTCCAAAGCAGGTACCCACCCTTTTTACAGTTAGTTCGGTTCCGGTTCCTCCGGGGTGGGAAGGCAGGAACCGAACCGCAGATGCGGTTCCAAAAAATTGGAACCGGAACCTACCCGCACAGACAGTTCTGGGTAGGTTAGGTTCGCTTCGCTTCTTACCCCTTCCCCGGCCTTCCGGCCTTCTACCCGCTACCCGTGCTCACCCCTACATATTCCTATAATCCTATCAAATCCTCATCCAAACATATAGCCTTAGTGTTAATGATATACTAAATAAAAATATTATGTGAATGTATTTATAAGGTTAAACAATTGTAGTGGAAATTGTTAGCCATTGATTTAATGCAATTCAAAGAATTTTGTAAAGAAGATAAAGATATTTTTATTGTTAACTAACTGACTTCTAAATTGTTGGACTACATTGGATCAACGTCAAAGAATGTCATTTAGTTGAGCTTAGTACTTTTTTAAATGGGTATATGAAGCCACTCTCATGCATAGCAAATCTACTCTTAAAATTAGTTTTCCCCATATAGTTTTAAAATAGATATAAATACATGAAGAAATGATTGTAGGACCTTGACATCGCCGTTAGATTGGTAGTGATATGCAGAATCCTAGACACTCTAATTATTTAAAAATCTCAATTAATGTGTTACAAAGTACGTGTATATAGAGAGAAAATATTAATTGATTCGAAGGTTTTCCTTGGCTTGCCTTATCAAATGACTTTTCATTAAGTAAACTTAGTGCCGTAAAATGGATTTTACAACCAAGAAGATATATTATAACCCTTGTTACCTTTACAACCAAGAAGATATATTATAACCCTTGTTACCTCACTAGTGTCCTCTTATCTTTCCTTTAAACAATCTATAAATAATCATATAAGAGTTGCATCGACTTGTTTATTTTAGGCATCCCCAAAATGTACAAATGATGCATTCATATCACATGTTCTAACCAAGCCCGGGGCAAAGGGTAGGCAAGTGAGGCACCTGTCTAGGGCCCCCAAAAATAGGGGCCAAATTTTTTATAATTTTTTTAATATATTAAAAAAAAATGGTTATGATTTTTTATCCACGCCAAGAGGAAAAAAAAAAGTCAAAAATACCTAAATTTATTATAAACTTTTTACATATATTCTCACCCAAAGTTTGACGAAATAGTAAGTTTGTACTTCTAGTTTTACATATTCCAATTTACACCCCTAAATTAACATATTGAATTTCTTTTAACAATAAAAAGTAAAATAGTCATTTATATGTCTCAAATTACTCAACCCCAATTCTATCCCAAAATTCGATATTCACATAAATCATCTCCACTACTCTTCCGTTGCTAGTCGTTTCGAATTGATTTTGATCAATTTTCTCACCAAAATTGACTAAAATCATCACTTTATCATTTCCCAAGTGTTTTTCCAGCCTTGATAGCCCTCGATTTGGCCGATTTTTTTACGAATCTCATAACCCAACCCCACCGCACATGATAGCCATTTTCGGCCTTTTCAGCATGTATCTGGCGTTGTTGGCCTTCCCCAACACCACCATCTTCCTCCCCTCAACCCTTTCACTAAAATCTGTATCATACCTCATCCGTTTACTTCGACAATCGCCGGCCATCGATACCTTTTGGGCTGTGACTTTTCAAGCCTGTTTTGGCTAATCCGGGCATTGGAAATTACCTATTTCACCACCCATTGCTTCTCCAATATTTGCTTTAAAAAAACCCCCCACCAACCTGACCTAGTTAACCTGTTGATCGTCATCCACCCCTCCTAAGTGATTTTGCATCTCAAAAGGCAAGAAAATAAATTAAAAATTTTTTTTTTTAAATATATGCTTATATTATTAGAAGGCCTCCAAAGTAACTCTTGTCTAGGGTCACAAATGTTCTTGAGACGGCCCTGATTCTAACAATACATCTAGATGATTCTTTAGCCCATAGTAGTCCAAAGCTCTCTGAACTTTTCCAAAGATAATCCCTTGGTCATAAGATCAGCCACCATCTCACCAGTGTATATAATAGACTTTGATTTCTCCCTTCCATTGTATCTTGAATATAGCCATAAGTTATGTCAATGTGTTTACCTTTGGAACTATTAGTTCCCCGTTTTACCAAACAGATGACTGACTTGTTATCACAAGACACATAAACATGTTATCAAGTATACCCAATTGTAGGCTAGCATTAAATCTTTTAGCCTATACTGTAGTATGAACTTACAATTGTGCTACAAGATATATATCCTGCTTTTATGGTTGACTATGCAACACAAGCTTGTTTCCTAATTACTCAGAAATAGTTGTTACACCAAATAATATATATATATATATATATATATATATATATATATATATATATATATATATATATATATATATATATATATTACCACTTGTGGACTTTCTATCATCACTGTCACCTGCAAAATCTGCATCACAATAGTCAATAAGTTCTAGATCATTTAAACCAAAACACAGTTTGATGCCTTTAGTGCCCTTCGGATATCTCATAATCCTTTTCACAACTTGCCAATGAATTCTTCCAGGATTTGATTGATATATACTAACTCCTGCCACTCCTACTGCATGACATATATTTGGTCTTGTACTGGTCATTACATAAATCGGACTTCCCACTGCTTGTGCATAAAGAACTTAGTCCATTTCTTTTATTTCATTCTCATCTTCAGGACAAATCTTTAGTGAGAATTGTTACCTCAATGGTTTACAATTTATCATATTAAACCGTTTGAATACCTAATCTAGATAATTTTTTTGGTTTAGATATAACATCTTTGAATTCTTGTCTCTAACAATTTTAATTCCTAGGACATAAGATGCTTGCCCATATCTTTCATTTCAAATTTTGAACCTTGATATGATTTAGTCTAATTAATCATATCTTTGCAATTTCCAACCAATTTTATGTCATCTTCATACAGTGAAAATATAGCTAATCTATCTTGCCACTTCCAACTATAAAGACAATGATCTAATGAACTCACGTTGTTCCCTAATTCTAGGATAACTTAGTGGAATTTCAAATACCAATCTTAGATGACTGATTGAGTTCATACAAAGATTTTGTAACTTGTAGACTTTGTTTTCATGTCCTTTAATCACAAAACCTTATGGTTGTGACATGTGAATGTCTTCTTTTAACTCTCCATTGAGAAAATCAGTCTTGACATCTAATTAGTGTAGCTCAAGATTCATTCTTGTAAGTACTAACATGAGTATTCTTATTGATGTAAATTTAGCCCTAGGGAATAAGTATCAACAAAGTCTATTCCAAATTTTTATGTATAGCCTTTGGAAACTAGCCTTGCCTTACATCTGTCTAGGTTACAATCTGCCTTCAATATATTTTTGAGTACCCATTTGCAGCCTATGGGTTTTCTATCCTGAGGTAAACCAACTAAGTAAGAAACCTGATTTTTCTCGTTAGATTCTAACTCATTTTGCATAGCATTTTCCTACTCTTTATAATCTATTTGACACATTGCGTCAACATATCAACTTTGTGATCAAGTCTCCTACACTTAATTTATTGCATGTAACCATGCATATTTAATCATATATTATCAATATAATTAGTATTTTAATAGCTATTATAAACTGATTAAAATAATAGGCAATGGCCGGTTTTGTATTATTTCATACACCAAGAGGATTTTTATTATTAAATCAAAACTCTGGGTAAATACCTTATACTATATTAATTTAATAAAAACTATAACACAAATAAAATAGTTTTTCTCTTTTTTTATAATTTATAAAAGCATCATAATAAAACTAATATGATCAAGTAAATAAGTAAATAAGCAATTAGAATATTAGAAAAAGTCGGAGCTTACCAAAAAATTTGTTGCTATCCATTTCTTCCGGGGGTCCTTGGACTTCATAAAGGAAACTCCACCATCCTTTCATGGCCGCCCTGAGCTGCAATGTGAATTGGTAGCATTTCCTTGTCTCCACGGATACTTGGTAATTCTTCATTCTTTTCAAACATCAGTTTAGCATGTTCCACCCTTCCTATTGCAGCAGCAATAAAAAAAGCAGTATTGCCACTACGATTTTTAATAGTTGAGGGAGAAAATGATAGGAGTTTGCCTTAACTGCAACGTGGAGAAGGGTGTCCTCATCTTCTGATAAAACAACAGTCAAATATTTTGAAAGATTCTGTGGATCTTCCCTAAGAGTATCCAAAGAAGCGCTCCAGCGGTCATTGTTTCGTACAGCTTTATACAATCTTTCACAGTCTTCTTTGATCCTTGTATCATCTGTAAAGGTGAAACAAGAAAGAAGTTTTATATGTAAAAACTAATTCATTTAAACATATAGTGTTGATGTAAATATATAGTAATATTAAACATGTGAACTATATATACAAAATTAATTTATACAAAAGGTCACGCTATTCGTACATAAATTGAATATACACTCTGTATGCCATTGCTAACATTTGAAAATGTAATTCTTACTTTAGATAAATATACTTACTTTACTACAAAAGGTGACCTTTATAAAGGCTGAACGACTTACGCATACCCAAGGTTTGCCGAAACAACAAGTTGATACCCAAAAGGTTTTGAAACGACAAACAGATACCTTCCGTCATATGCTGTTAGTGATTTCTGTTTGTTCATAGTGAAAAGACTAAAATGCCCTTAAAACATTTGATATTTTAGTTTTTGTAAATTTAAAAATTTCTAAAAAAACCCCCTAAGGTTGCTAATTTAACTAAACACCCCCATATATAAAAAGTTTGTTAAATGATAAAAACACCCCCACACAGCGATGCCAAATTAAGCCTGCCAGCCGCCACCACCTACAATCGGTCGAAAGAAAATTACTTTACGACACAGACCCGTCGAATCTGTGTCATAACTTGTCGATTTGGCCTTTTCCGGCCATATCTAGCTGTTGTGGCCACAAAACTGCATCTTTGGCGTCGAAGGCCGATCACAGGTGTAGATCCGACCTTTTCGGGCGATCAGATCACAATTTGGAATTGGATGGAAAGGCGGTCGATGCGTTACCGACGGTCCGCTGTGCAACGCAATTTCCTTAACCAATTTCTCGGTGGTGGCCGTGGAATCTGCACTCGGGTGTGAGGGTGTTTTTGTCATTTAACAAACTTTTTATATATAGGGGTGTTTAGTTAAATTAGCAAACTTATTGGGTTTTTTAAAAATTTATAAAAAACTTAAAAATTCAACCTTTAAGGGCATTTTAGTCTTTTCACTATGAACAAACAGAAATCACTAACCACACATGACGAAAGGTATCTGTTTATTGTTTCAAAACCTTTTGAGTACCAACTTGTCATTTTGGTAAACCTTGGGTATTGGCAAGTCGTTTCGCCCCTTTATAAATAATAAATCAGTTGAAGAACCATTAAAAGGGTGGTTAAAAAATATATGTTTCCGAAAACAGAGAAAATCTACAGTGGCCGGTGTACAAATCAGAATGCTGATTTGGTACCACAAACTAATAATAAACTGACATGTGTGAAATTTATTTAAATTAAATAATAAAATTAAGGACTAGAAAGAAATAAACAATAAAACTAAGGATGATAATGCAGTACAGTACATGGCCAAACTGAAATAAACTAAGTGAATTCGACAAATGCTTTTTCAGTGTTTATTGCGGCAAGAAACCGATCAACTTGTAGTGCCCAACATAAATCAAGACCGGTTTTTACCGAAAACGGTAACAAATGCTCTCCGTCTTGCATTCTGAGTTGGTACCTCTAAGTTATTCTAGATTTTCTTCTAAAGAAAAAGTTATAAGTGATTTATGAACAGAAAATTAAAAAAAAAAAAAAATTGTCGTCCGGATATTAAGACAAATCTTAGGAGGGAATTGTGACTTCTCAGACAGTTAATATTGTAAATCATAAATACCCTGACCCAAATAATATGAAAAAAAAAAAAAAAAAGCTTCTAAGTACAAGTCATTGTGATCTCAAATTATATTTATTTTAGTCCTTTTAATGAAATTTATTGTTAACTTTAAACCTTTAAATTTTAACCAAACTTTTTTCAAAATGAAATTAACTCTTAAGAGTTAAATTGCAAAAAATTCTGAAATGTTTACATTTGTTTAATCTCACTGTTGATCGCCTATTTTAATGGGCACTTCTTATGCACTTATATTACAATAAACAACTTAATTTTCTTTTTGTTTAGGTAACACCAAAACGATTGTTAGGAAATTTTTAAGACTTAAAAATGAAAGGATACTCAAAATGATTCATCTTTAATAATATGAAATAAAGTAATAAGCAATTTACAAGGTGATATTATAATGTACCCATGTTTTCTTGAAGAAGAGATGTCTCATTCTCAACTATTTCGTTGGATGACTCTTCTTTCGATGCAGCTGTTGTATCTCTCACTGTTTCATCAATCAAAATTGTCATAATTAATTCTTATGCGTTTATATAAAATTAGATTATCAAATTAATTTTCTTTTACTATAGATTATAATTTAAAGAAATTGTTAAAAATAGTTTAAATACACAAAATTACTATCCAAACATTGCATCTTCAAAAGTGAAAATAATATTAAAAATAAAATAATAATATAACGTGTAGTTTACAAGGTAATTTAGAATAGTATTGTTTTATTCTTGAGAGTAAGAAGATGTCAAAACTCAAAAGCTCATCTTTTTATTCATGTAACTCAATTTCTAGTGCAATGTTAACTCTCACTTTATCATCGATCATTGGACATTTTTGTGATAAAACGTTTAAAGAACTTTATGCATTTAGATGTAATTTGAGTTCAACGTCGTACTTTATTAAAGTATTTTTAATGAAATACTTATTGCTAATATCAAGTGAATAACATACATGTATAAGGTTAAACAATTGAACATAACACATATTCGTAGTCATGAATATAATATTGCAATCAAATAAATTTGAGAAATAAGGTAGAGATCATTATTTTTAACACCAACTCAACAACTAAACTATCCAAGTATTTCTTTTACATGAAACTTGATACTGTTAGAAATATTAGTAGTCTAAACTTACTCTTTGATCAATCCTAAAACTCCTTGTCATCTTACCAAAAGTTTAATGATGTGATATGATTTATGCTCAAACAATCATTCTTTTTAAGTTTAAAACAATATCACATTCAATTTAAGAGGTAATATTGACTCATACCACCTTGTTCTTGAGGAGGAGATGCCATAAGTTCATATTTCTTGTTATGTGACTCAATTTCTGGTGTCATGTCAATCTTCACGTCATCGGTGGACATTTTTGTGGTAAACACTGTAAAGAACTTTAAGTAATTAGACCTTTGTCGAATTTAATTTATAAGACAACATATTGGGGATTAAGTATTTATAAACTTGTATTTTACAATCTTTCCAATTTTAATTAATAAAAACATTTACTCATAATTATTCATAATACAACTGAATGAGAAACATACATAAGGTTAAGCTATTGAAATAAAATAAAATAAAATAAAAAAATTGATCATTAATGAGATGAAATTTGTATTGGAGAAACTTTAAAGGTTGTTATATTATTTAATATAAAATTAGCGACTTCTGAATTGTTAGATTACATTAAATCAATGTTCAAGAATTTATGTTAGAGGAGATTGATTCTTTCAGAATTAGGTATAAAATTCCTGTTCAACAGCTAATTCTTTATCAAAATTAAAATTAATAATGTTTTACCATCATTATTATTTATATGCTTATTTTAAATTTTGGCCGCATAGCTTGTGGATTAGATAATCAAAAAGGAAAATTCTATTGACTTCTAACGAAGTTTGTTAAGTAGATCTCATGAAGTTAATTTTGATATTCATCTTGTCCATTTATTTTACATAAAATCTTAACTAACATCAATTTCAAGAGCATTTTGTTCCTCATATACACTTACAGATCTTACATGTAGTATATAGAACAATCTTAGCTACTATTTAATAATCAACATGTTGGAAGTACATAAATTATCTCAAAATAATGTGAAAAAAAGAAGAAGAAGAAATGGGTTAAAAGGGTTACCTCTTTTGGTACCTAAAGAGATGATGCAATCTGCAGATGCAAATTAATGGAGCTCAAGTTCTCACTTCTCAAGTTGAGCGTAGAGAGAATATAGATGATAAAGTAGAAGCGGCTGGATGATATAGACACCAACCATATATGATATTTAATAAGGGGAGTCAATAAATATAGACACCAACCACGTGATCAATAAGTGGAGATATTTAATCCATTTCTACATCAATAATGCAATTAAGTTAAGGATTATCGACAAAATATTTTTATTATAGTGGGCATGGCTCCAAGCCTCCACCCGAGCATATAAAATGGAAATAATTATTTAAAAGAAAAAAAAAAACCTTTTTTTTAAGGGCTAAATTAAAATATGACCACTTCTTACTTGGCTTCATAAATAAGAGCCCTTATTTCATAAAGGCACTCTAGCGCTTGAGTAGCTTCGCTCTAAATCTCTAATACTATAAGTCCAGTCGACTCCAGCACTATGGTAAAAGTTTTTAATTTTTTAATTTCAGCTTTTTTTTTAAAATATATATATAAAGTTCAAATAACTTTTATACACATTTGCTATTCCTTTTTTAAAAAACATTATCTTTTATTTTTTTATAAAATATAATTAATTAATTTAATTGTTAGAAAGAAATTTTAATATTTAATTTCTAATCCTAATTTTGAGAATAATTAAAAATATATATTGTATTTCCTAGTGCTCGAGTGGAGCCACTCTAGTGCTAGAGTTGTTAGAGTAAAAGTATGAAAATTGTGAAGCCGTAAAAATGGAACAAAAGCATAAAAAGTTTTATCTACTAAACCAATTAAAAATCAAAAGGTCAGAGTGTAATTTGTTAAAAAAAAAGAGAAGAAATCTTTGATAGGACGTAGACATACTATTCAATTTTAAATGAGAGTACATAAACATTTAATCTTTTAGTTCATATGTATTTTAACGGCAGTATTTTTGCAACTGCTGATAACTTTGAAAATTTAATATATTTTGAACAATGTTATGTTTATAAACATCAGGAAGCCTAACCATTTAGATTTGTTTGATTTTATTAGATTTTTATTTATATTTAAGTTATGGTTCGATAACTTGCTTATTTCAATTAAACATCCATTTAAGTTATGGTTCGGCAAGTGATTTATTACAATTAAAAATGGTTCGACATATTTATTTAATATGTAATCATAATGGACATTGGTGAATTTCTTATCAAGGTTCAACATTATTACAAATGCAAAAATCATGATAAACTATTGCATATTATAATCATCATAATAAATTATCTCTTGTGGATTTACAACAGCAGTTAGACTTCAATTCAAACATAAAAATGGACGATTTGTTTTACCGCACACCATTCAAACCATATACAATTAAACACCTAATATAATTCAAAGTAATATATTATTCTCTGCAAATCTATATTTAATCCGATACAAGATCACTTTTTCCATTATTACATGATTATAATATTTTTTTTGTCGTTATGTTAAAATGCTGAACTATTGAATCAAGTTATTATCTAAGTTGTTTACTTCAATCGATTTATATTGCACTTCTTTCATGAATAGAACAATTGAATTAAATGGATAGTTGATACTTACTATAAACAAATAAGTATACTTTTCCAATAACTTTCTTTACCAATATGAAAACAATTTAATGCAATCGAGTTTTAGTTGATCGAGATTGTTCGAGTTCATAGCATGTGATTTGTTAATTTGATTGGAGATAGTTTTTTATGGGTTCTTATCATAAACTCTGAGCCTTTCATCAATCAATGATTTTTCTACTATAGGTTGAAATGTTAATGGTCTTGATGCTTTTGTGCTGAATCATTGTACATCATGTAGAGTCCATAATCTTCACCATTATTGAACATATCATAACAACATTGGTACACGAAAAGTTCTCACCATCTTAGTAGTAGATTTTAAAAAATTGTTATGATTTATGTACACCACTTATATACAAAAAGCAAGCACCTAGAAGTCGTAAACTCTAGAAGATCAAGAATTTGATAATAGCAAAAGAACTGCTGTTGAAAGTCATGGTAGAATTATAATCTTTAGATTGGAAATAAGTTTTTCTTCCCGCACAATCTTCAGATAGTCTCCAACCAAGTCCTCCACTCAAAACAGCAAATATCTCTACAAACAATTCTAATGCCTACTCCCATTATTCTAATTGCAAATGATCAATATTCAGCTACAAATAGCATCCACCTAAATTGTTCTAAAGCATAGTTGGGTGCTTGCCACTCGCTCACATCAGCATATTGAACATCTACAGTGAATGTACCTGCCCTGTAGAAAGTCAATGCCTTAACACTGGGTATTAGATTTCCCTTTGGGTATCTGCTGCTTCATTTTGAGCTTGTGGGGCAGAGCCTTTCCATGACAATGCAATTGACAATGGGAAGCTCTCATTTACCTTTAGAAACAACCACAAATGAAGAACCATTATTGATCATACATCAAGCATTCAATATTCAAAGGTGCCTTAGGATTGGCACTAAGAACTTTCTTCAATTTCTCACAGGCAGCCCTAAGACGAGGCAGGCTCTGGCATTCTGGAAAACATCAATCTTGTATTCATCCTTGAACTTGGCTGCAAAATGCTGGAATAGAGCTTCATTAAAATCTCTACCAGCCAAAGACCGATCAAATGAGTGACCCAATATCTTAAGTTGACCCTTCTTGAACCCGGCTATGCATACTTGGAAACTTGAATTCCCCACATCCACAAAGGCAACATTCAGTTGGTCATTTCCCGGAAAATCAGTCTTATAAATACCATAAGCCAATGTTGTGGCTGTAGTTTCATGAATCAAGCAGAGAGGATGCAGACCTGCAATTGTGGCTGCATCCAACACAGCTCCTCTTTGAAGGTCAGTGAAATAAACAGGAATTCCAATGCAGCAATCCACTACAGCTGCATTCAGATTCTTCTCAGCTATGCTTTTAAAATTTGAAAACAACATTCCCAGAACTTGGGTAGGAGTAAACATCCTCATTTCACTCAAGTATCGTGAAAAATTGTCAACCCGGCACCATAAATCAGGAATTTTCGGTGGTGAAAGGATAAAATTCATAGGATTTTCTTGTAGAGCTCTGCGAGGCATTTCTCTCTGGTCCACATCTAGCGATGCAAAAGTACATTTCGGTTCCAAAATGTCATTGCGAAATAAACCTTTAACGCACTGCAATTATAAAAATAAAATTAATCAGTCATCTGGGAAGCTTGAAGAAAATTATTTGTTTTTAATAGGAACTAAACTGCTAATCATCTTTGTTTTTCGTAAAGTTCATAAGCAGCTACACATTTTGTATTGGTTGGTTCTACATTCACGTAGTTCTCGTTGCACTGTACTTTGAGGTCCTGAAAAATTGCAGAATCTAGAAATAAAAAAATCCATAGTTTAAAAGAAACAGAATTAATTAAAAAGAAAAAAAATATATATACACAAAATTAAGTATATTTAAAATAACCTCATAGAGTTAATCAGATATAAGCGTTGCCCAAACAGACACCTACATGCTTTTCAAGATCTGGTCCCAAACATAGCTGTAGCACAGAAATTTTACAGTACCAAACAAAAGATTTTCATCTTATTCAGCAAAAAAGTTGTGTTTCTCCAAACATTTTAATTTTCAAAGCATTTGAGGAATAAATAAACGTGATCTGAAATACGAAAAATCTAAGTCAAATATACTTGCCTGTAAAGACTCCTGTCGAACTTCTCTGCAACTGCTAACATTATCTCAAGGTACTTATTTCTCCCATCAGATTTGGAGTCCAAAATTTCAACAAGGAAAGAAACAAAACAGATGGCTGCAGAGCCACACTTCTCTTCCATAACATCCTATATGAAAAGATTACAGTTTCATAAATCCATCATAAAACTTCCACAAGATATGCATTATCAATAGAAAACAAAAAGAAGAACCTGGGTCTCTGACAGTAGTATTGACAGAATACCCCTTCTGAAGTAATAACTTGATGAGAAAAGATGCGACATATCCAGTGCCACCCACAAAAGAAGCAGTCTTCTTTTCCGAGTAATTCAATTCATCAAAGAAACCCTAGCTTTCAGTAGAATAAAAACCAAGAAAAATAAGAAAAAAAGGAAAGAGAAATTGAGAAAACTTACAACTCTCTGATTAAGTTTATACGTAGACTCTAGCAGTGCCACCAATATGCCCAATCGTGAGAAAGGCACGTTGTCTCTCATGTAGTTCCTAGCCATCTGCGAAGGAACGAACTCCTTCAGTTTCACAGTGTTCGGAGGAGGATCAAGTGAAGAAGTTTTTTAAGTGGAAAAGATGCTAGCTAAAAACGGTTTGGCTAAAAACCTTTCCAAAAAAACAAAAAAACAAATTAACATTAATTTAATTGAGTGATAAACTTCGGTGGATCGACGTGCATGGAATGAAAAAGCAAAACCAAAGCTATTGAATCAATTTTCTGATTCAATTATTTAGCAGGAATCAAATTGCAGTGGATCTGAGAGACAAATTAGAGAAGAACCGTACCGGTATTTGCAGAATTATGACCGTTGGTTCACCAAAATAGAAGGTCATCCGCGCCAGATCACTGGAATGCCGATCAGCCACTCTGACGGCGATGATTATTCCAGCGAATAATCCGATGGCAGAGATTGAAGAGAATGTAAGAGCCTGTGTTAGCCATTAGTGGAGAGAGATGAGACATTTTGATTATATTTGAGCAGTTAAATCGGTGACTTTAATCTTAAGAGATGAGAAACGTTTGCGTTGATATAAAATTTTTATCTCATTCAACCACAAATTCAACTAGCAACTTTTGGAATACCAATACAATATATTAATATCTAATTAAACCATTCAACCGAAGTATGCTTTCAGGATCCTACATGAGGAGTAATATCCTGTTGGAATCCTACGTGAAACTGAAAAGGTCCTTATTGAAATCCTACGTGGTGTCTAAATTGCTATAAATAACAAAGGTAGACTTCAGAATTAAATTAATAGTAATTACTAGAGGTGGGCATTTAGAATTGGGTTTAAAAACCTAGTCTAAAAATCTGGTGCTAAGGAGTCTAGTCCTGGTCCCTCCATTGGGCCCTCCTCCAAGACCCGGAAGGGCCCAAATTTTTTTACCCTTTTTCCTGTACAATCACCAAAACCCCCAATAATTTTTTTTTTTTTTTTCATTTCGATCTCTCATTCTCTCAATCTCTCAATTCCAAATCTCCAATCAAATTCTCATTCAATTTATATTTATAATTTATTCATATTGTTTATTTATTTATTTATATTATTCAATTTTTTCTATTTTTCAATATCATCTCTTATTCATATTATTATTTAATTTCTTTTAATTTTAACTGTTTATTATTTTATCATAAATTCATAATGGATTCCTGAAATGATGCATTTGGAGGATCATCCCCAAATGAGTTTTACGTTCTATCGACTGAAGAAATGGAAGGATTCAATCCATTTTCACCCTTTCCTCCAAAGGCAGTAGTTGCAATTCCACAACCACATTCGGTCGGGACGAGGTGTAGCCAAACACATGAGAGCTGTAAGTCAACGGCACAGGCATAGCCCAACCCCCCGACCATCAAGGAGAGTCGTGTCCGATGTATGACGACACTTCACCAAATCAAAACGGCCAAAGACAAATGGGGAGGGGTAAGAATCGTATGGGATATGTAATTTCTTTGGAACCATTATTGGCGTTGAGAAGGGGACTTCGAAGATGAGACGACACATGGAGAAGAAGCACCCCCAAATAATGCAATTGCCTGATACATCTTCAACCGAATCAGGTAGACAAATTCAAACTCAACTTAATTTTAATCTACAATCCTCAACTCTCTTAACATGGCAATACAATGCACATGTTGCACGAGACGAAATAGCAAGATTCATAGTTGCTATGGACTCTCCCATTTGTTTATCTGAAAATCCTTATTTTATTCACATGATTAAACTGCATTTTGTCCAGTATATTCCTCTGTTAGTAGAAGTACAAGTAGAAGAGATATACTAAAACTTTATATCAAAATAAATAATAAACTTAAAAACGAATTTCAAAATTTTAGGAATATATCTATTGTACTTACATCAGACATATGGGCTTGTAAATCAAAAACCGATTTTTTAACTGTCACAGTACATTTCTTAGATCATAATTGGAGCTTACAACAAAAATTGATGAGTTTTAAACCATTATATGAAAAACATAGTGCTGAAACTATTTATTTTACAATTCTTGAAGTTTTGCAAGAATATTTGTTAACTGATAGAGTTGTAGTGCTAACGCTTGATAATACAGCTGCTAAAACCACAACAATCTCTTTATTTGAAAAGAAATTGGATCCGCGTGTTGAAGGCAAATTTTTTCACAAGAGATGTGCTTGCCACATCATCAATTTGATAGTTAAAGTATGTTTAGATGCTATACATTCGAAGATGGAGAGTGTGCGCGCGGCTATCAGATTTATCGTCGGCAGTAGCAATAAAAGATGGCAGAAGTATGTCAAATATTGTAAGTAAGATGACCCGACGGTTCGACCTTTTAAGTTATGTACGGACATGCCTATCCATTGGAACTCCACCTACTTGATGTTGGAAAAAGCTTTGCTAACCACAAAACAAACTACATATTTCGTCAACTGAAAGCACTATCTAGAGGAAGTTGTCAGCTATGATGATTGGGCGGTTTATGAACTTTTTTATTCATTTCTTCAAATTTTTTATGATGCTACTAATTAGAGGTGTTCAAAAGAACCGATTGGAACTGGAATCGACGGGTATTGGGGGTTTGGTTTCGATTCTTACCCAAAACCATCTGTCAACAGGTAGGTTTCGGTTCCAAATTTTTGGAACCGTTACTGTGCGGTTCCGATTCCTATAGTTAGAAAACCGTTCGTCAACAGGTAGGCTTCGGTTCCAAATTTTTGGAATCGTTACGATGCAGTTCCGATTCCTATAGTTAGGAACCAGAACCAAAACCGGGAACTGAGACTAATATAAAATAAAATTAAAGAGTAGGGGGTTAATAAAAACTTTTGTAGAAAAAGTAATTCAAATACATTTATATTTATATTTCATAATATTTAAAGTAAGTTGGTTTGACTTTTGAGAATATACTCTTACAAAGTAATGGAGTTTTTAATTTTGAATTTATAATTTATAATTTATAATTTTATTTTTGTTAACAAGTGCCAGGTGTGGGGGTATTTGTAAGTTTTTAAGGGTTTTTTGCCATTTTAAAAACTTTTGGGGGGTCATTGTAATTTTATAGGATACCCAGAAGCGGAACCGGAATCGTTATTATAGGTTCCGATTCTGGTTCCAAATTTCAAGGAACCGTCGGTTCCGGTTCCTTCAAAAAATGCAGAGTACTCGGAACCAAACACCCCTACTACTAATACATTAGGTAGTATTTATTATCCGACTATTAATTTACTATTAGATATTTTACTTCAAATTGCTAAAATTGTTGCCAAATATAGATATAATAACGTTTTAAGGGAAATTGTTTTAAAGATGAAAAAAAAAATGAGAAATATTGGTTAGATATTCCATTCTTATATGGATTATGCATTGTTCTAGATCTTAGGTTTAAATTACACGTGGTTAACTGTATAATTACTGAGTTAGGCTAGCATTTAGGACATGATTATATGTCTTATTTGACCGACTTTAAACAAAAATTGGATAGTCTTTTTTCTTTATATGAGAACAGGTACAATGGAAGTGGAAGTAGAACGTTCAGGAGAGAGGATCAGGACCTTGATGCAACCCTCCATCAAGGATCGAGCAAGTGGACGTATATGGAACGTGGCAGAAGTAGCAGCTCCAGCTCATACATACATAGCCCAAATGAGCTGAATCACTACCTACAAGTGAACTTGTCCTTTATGACGAAGAAAGAGCAACATGACATGAATATTCTTCAATGGTGGAACCAACATGAAAGTCGATTCTCCATTGTAGCCCAAATGACATGTGACATTTTATCTGTGTTGGTTTCTACAATTGCATCCGAGTCAACATTTTCAACGAGTGGTTGGATTGTTGAAGACAGAAGATGTTATTTAACTGATGAGATGATTGAAGTGATAACCTGTTTACGAGATTGGAATCATGTAGAAAAAAGACTACAACAACACCCCCGAACTACTCGAACTCTTTAGGAATACATATTTGAATGATGTAAATATTGTTGACGATGAAGATGAATAATTTAATAAAAAAAATTATTTGATTTTTCATTTGTGAAGCGTGAATGTGTGAAATGTGAATATTACATTTATGTTAAAAATTAAAATTAACTGTTTATTTATTTATTATTTTTTAAAATTAATTAAATTTTAAGAAACTTACTAATCTACCCCCTCCCCCCAAAAAAAAATTTTCATTTCGCCCCTAAAATATAAAAAAAAATCAGGGGGAAAAGAAATTATCCAGGCCCATAGGACCGGTCTGAGTCCTAATATTGCTCATGGTCCTAGGCCCATAAGCGACTAGTCCTATTTGAGACCAGTCCCAAAAGGACCAGTCCCAAATGGGCCTAGGCTTGGGCCTATTTGAGACTAGTCTTTGACCAACTCTAGTAATTACTGTTGGTTATACAAATGGTAATTTAATTACCTTTATTTTCTTGGGTATTTTAAGATTACTTGATAATCTTAATTTTGTTACAATTTTACTCCTAACTATTAAAATTTTTAGATAAAAATGCCCTTATTCTGAAAACAATTGACAAAAATATTAATAGACTATTTTAACCTTATTTGGATGCTTGGCTTATGTTCATAATCAAAAACAGGGAGGAGATAAATTTGCTAGTCGAAGCAGGAAATGCGTGTTTATTGGATATCCTTTCGGCAAGAAAGGATAGAGCATGTATGATTTGGCTATAGGTGAGCTCTTTGCCTCGAGAGATGTTATGTTCGTGGAGCATGAGTTTCCTTACAAGAAAGAAGACAATATTGAACACAACAAGACCTGCAACAATGCCTTTGATGAATGCGTAGCCGACGAGGACATGCCTCCTTATTATCATGTAAATGATGAACAATGCACAGAGAAATCTATTGGTCATGCACAAGATCAAAAAGCGATTGTAGATGACAATGGTGCAAATGAAACTGTTGACAACCAGCAAATTGAAGTATTATTAGGCCATGGTCACCGACAGCGACAAGAGTTAGTCTTGCTACGAGATTATGTCTTACACACAGTGCAACGATTGAGCCCCTCTGCAAACTCACACACCCATCAGCATTCCTCAGGTAGTCCTTATCCCATAGCACATTATGTGAACTGTGATAAATTTTTTGTGCAACATCGTGCTTTCTTGGTAGCCATTACTGTAGGTGTTAAGCCTAGCTCTTTTGCTGAAGCTTTAAAAGATGAGAAATGGAGAGAAGCAATGCAAAAAGAGATACATGTACTAGAGGATAATGGAATGTGGGTTTTAAAACCATTACCGCTAGGAAAACGAGCCATAGGTTGTAAATGGGTGTACAGGATCAAATATAATATGGATGGGACCATTGAACGCTACAAGGCTCGATTGGTAATCCTAGGCAATAAGCAAGTTGAAGGAATTGACTACAATGAAACTTTTGTGCCAGTGGCAAAAATGGTTACAGTCCGTACTTTTCTGGCTGTGGCAACGGCTAAAAATTGGGAACTTCATCAAATGGATGTGCATAATGCATTCTTGCACGGAGAGTTGGAGGAAGAGGTATACATGCGTTTGCTTCTGGGTTTTCATTCTAACAAATCAAGGATGGTATGTCATCTGAAGAAATCTTTGTATGGATTACGATAAGCTCCTCGATGTTGGTTTGCAAAATTGGTTGCTGCTTTGAAAGATTATGGTTTCAGCAATCGTACTCTGATTACTCTCTCTTCATTTTGCGACGAGGCACGGTACAAATTAATGTTCTTGTATATGTTGATGATCTTATTGTGTCAAGAAATGATCATGCAACCATTCAAAAATTCAAGGAGTATTTGAGTTGTTGCTTTCATATGAAAGATTTGGGGGTGTTAAAATACTTCCTCGGCATTGAACTTGCTTGCAGTCTTGAAGGAATTTATTTGTGTCAACGTAAATATGCATTGGATATTATCTCTGAGGTTGGTCTTCTCGGAGCTAAACCTGCCACCTTCCCACTCGAACAGAATCATAAATTGGCTTTGGCAGATGGTGATATTTTAAATGATCCAGAAAGTTACCGCCGTTTGGTAGGTCGCCTTATTTATCTCTTTGTTACATGACCTGAGTTATCCTATTACGTGCATGTGTTGGCCCAGTTTATGCACCAGCCACGGCAAGAGCATTGGGAGGCTGTTTTGCGTGTTGTTCGCTACCTGAAAGGAAATCCTGGACAAGGAATTATGCTGAGGTCTGGCAGTGACTTGCATCTTTATGCTTGATGTGATTCGGATTGGGCGGGTTGTCCTTTAACTCGTTGATCTTTGACTGGTTGGTATATTCATCTTGGGAGCTCGCCGATTTCTTGGAAGACCAAAAAGCAACATATCGTATCTCGCTCATCTACTGAGGCAGAATATCGATCTTTGGCTATGACTACTTGCGAACTGAAGTGGTTGAAAAGACTTCTTTTGGCTCTTGGGGTAGACCATCCCAGTCCAATAAAGCTATATTGTGACAGCCAGGCAGCCTTACATATTGCTGCAAACCTAGTGTTTCATGAGCGAACAAAACATATCGAAATCGATTGTCACTTTGTTCGTAATGCCGTTTACAATGGTACCATTCGACCAACTTATGTCCCGACAAGTTCCCAACTCGCTGATATCTTTACTAAGGCACTAGGTGAATGTCAATTTGAGTTTATTCTTCGCAAGTTGGGCATTCAAATTTTGCATGCTCCAACTTGAGTGGGGGTATTGGAATGTGATCTGTATATTGTCTTTGTATAGCAAGTGAATATTAGTTTCTTGATTTAGGCTAATGCTTTTTCCTTCTTTGGTTGATTTGTTTCTTGATTATAGGGATGTAATACTGTTATATATTGAAAGGTTTTGGTAAATAAAGAAAAAGGAAGCAAAAGCTTCATTCTGGAAAATATTGTTTTTACAAAATTTTTAGGATACAAGTACCCTTGAACTTAAAAAAATTACCCAAAGCTCGTGGTCAAGTTTGGCCACCACCATTGGTTGTCGGCACCGGATTGACTCACAATTAGCTAGATCTGGTTGGTCGTACGGTGATCTGGCCGTTTTTGACCCGATCCTTAGGCGAAAAAGGCCAGATTGCCATAGATTTGGCCGTCCTTTTTTGACCAGATCCATGGCTACTAATGGCCACGTCTATGGCCATGAAGGGCCTTGAATTTGGCTGTTAATGGCTAGATCTATGACAATCTAGCCGTTTTCAGCTAGAGATTTGATTGTCTAGATCGACACACGATCGGCCAGATCTGGGCGATCATGTGCTGTTACGATGACTGCTAGTGGTGACTGGTGGTAGTGGCCAGTTGCTGATAGTGGCTTGGGATGGGGGAGGCTGATTTTGTTAGAAATTAAACTTTTATGTGGATAGAGTGTTTTAGCAAAATCTCTTAGGTAGGGGGTTAAAGAAATGATTTAAGAAATGATTTAAAAAATAATATTATATTAATATTTAAAAATGAGGGCAATTTAGTAATCTATATAATATACCTACCAATTTATTCCTCCAAACTAAACATTTAAATATAACGTACCTACCAATTTATTCCAATACTCCTAATAACCTTTAAGGTAATCTATCTTTTTATTAATCTAACACTCCTAATAATATAATATTCTCTCAACCAAACGTGCCCTTAGGGGGACTAGGGATGTGAAAATAACTAAGGGGTTTAGGAATCAAATGAGCCCACCCTAATGAGTTGGATTTGGATAGTAAAATTTTTCGAGTGGAGAGGATTTGAGTTTACATATTTTGATCCAAAATATTTTGGGCCGAGCATGAGAATGCTAACTTTGACCCTGACCCACCTATTTGCCACAAAAATATATAACTATAATAAATAATTATACATGATATTTATCATTAAAATTATAAATATTATTTACAAAAGAATACATTATTTACATTTTTTTTTTCAAACAAAAGAAAACTCTAGCCACCAAAACTGTATTCCTTTATTGACTTGCTTCAATCTGATTTCTTGCTTCTTCATTTTTGAATATAAAGATAGGTATACAATTAAATTGTTTAATTAAGGTTTTTTCGTATGGTATTTGATGCTTAAAAGTCATGCAAATTTTAGACTTTGAACTTCTAAGTTTATTTATTTTGTTTATGATTTTTTTGGATAATTTTTGTGGTAGAATTATTAAACTTGGAGTATAAATTTCATATTAGATAATATCATTATTTAACATTTTGATTAATTTATTCTTAAGAAATATTTTTTAACCAAAACAAAAATGCAGTTTTTCCCAGATGGTATGACCATGCTGGAAGAAGGAACGACCACTCTTAGTTTCATAAAGCTACCCAAATGAACATTTCTCACAGCATGACCTCGTTCCAGGAGATCGTTCATGCCTCTGCCCAAAATCATGTCAAGTCGCTCGCAATGACACGACCATTCCAATTAAGTCAAAAGTCAAAGTATTCAAATTCAAGTGATTTTGTGCTTTTGACAAGTCTTAAAGACCGAGCTTTGAAGTACAAGTGTTTCAAGCAGAATGATCCGTTGTATGACCGTTCCTATTAAAAAATCAATCATTGGAAGAACGACATCGTTCTAGGAAGCCATTCGTGCTTTCGGAATTTTCATGGATTTTAAGGAGCCAATGAACCGTTCTATGTTTAAAAGGATTATGTTTGTTAGGGTTGACTTATTCTTTTTTTTTGTGTAATGGTTTGTGTCAATTTCGTTAAATAAATTTGTTCTGTTTGGGTTGAACCTATCTCATAATACCAACTTATTTGCTGACATGGATAATCATTTATGACTAGTTTGATATCTAGGCAAAATTATTATGGTGGAAAAGTGAAGGATATCATTGTAACTTCAATCAATGGAATTTTTGTGGTAAAATCAATGTTTCGAAAACCGGATCGGACTATGACCCATTCAAGGGTCTTGTTTTCGGTTTGATCGGTTTGACCGATTGGATCGGTCGGTTTGACCGATTGGATCGGTCGGTTGGACCGTTTCCGTAAAAAAAATTTAGTCCCTGAATGTTTGAAATTCATCAAAAACACCCCTATATACTCCCTTAAGGTTTGAAATCTATCCAAAATACCCCTGTCGCGCGAAGGTACTAGTGATGGTGGCGACAGCGACGATCGATGGCCAATCGAGGTTTGGAATCATCGGGCTTTTGATGTATGGGTGCCGGCGAATCTGATGGTGGTGCTAAGGAGTTCCATCGGCATCGGAACTCACCAGAATCAACAAAAGAAGTCCAACGATCGCATGAACTTTAGGTGGACGGCGAACGACAATGGCTGGATGACGGCAACTGAAAATGCCTGGGTTTTGTCGTGGAGATGCTGGCAAGTCTAATGGTGGTGATTTCTCCATTGAACTATGCCAGAATCCGACGAATTAAGCTATGATTGGACCGTGATTGGACCGCGATTCGGCACTATTCCGGTGGTCCAACCGCGGTCCAATCTGGTTTGAATGCAATTAACCGTTTTTGAAGGATTCCGGACTGGATATGCTGCCGGTTATCGGTCGAACCGGTCTGATTGGACGGTCCAGTCCGGTTTTCAGAACATTGGATAAAATTTTGTGTTAATTTCTTTTTATTAAAATTGTATGTATATTATCAATATACATACAATTATGAAGAATTGTGCAGTAGATTGGATTTTCTTTAAATGGATGAAGTGTGCTGAAGTTGTATCCACGTGCGCTGATCTTCTGTATATAAAATGTATAAATGGGTTGGACGGGGTTGGATTTGTATAAAAAGGTTGGGTGGTTTTAATTTGTACCAAGAAGTTGAATTTTTGGAAACAGTTAAGTGGGCAAAATATGTAGACAAGTTACGTGGGTTGTATTATTTGACAGAACATACTTGATTTGATTTGACCCAAATTTGTGAAATTGCCAAGTTCAAAGACCTGCCAAATATTATTTACCAATTCTTTTTCCTGCAATATCCTAATATGTTCTTTATAAATACTTTCCTACAAATTAAATGCAGGTCATCCATGGTGAGGAGAGTTTCCATTGGATACCTAAAATGTCGTTTAAGATCAGCTTAGCCAGACCTGCTCTAGCGTTTGATTCAAGTGCTATTCTTGCATTATACTCAGGTTAATTCTCTCTCGGATGGTGTCTGTGTGGGCATGAATAGGTTTGTGGTGCACTTAACTTAAAGAACGATATTCAATGCTTTCAGGAAACACAAAGTTCCTGCAAGGCGTGCAAATTTACTTGTTATCAAGGGATCATTCTAATTTAACGTCCGATTTTCAACATGGAAATGGCAAGGTTTGCATCATCTTTCACTTAATTTCACCTCAGTAACCTGTTCCATGAAAAGCTAATCTTATGAAAATTCCATTTCATGAAGATAGTGTATAGTAACATAAAATACTCACCTCGCTAACCTTTCTTTCCATATCTTTTTGCAGATAATGGTTAATTGCATCGAAAATCAGCCTGCTGCAGAACTGGTGTTGGGAAAACATGTGTTCTTGTCTGTTGGCGAATACTATTTAAGGACAAAAACCGGGTAATGTGATTTCAGCAACTGGTCTATTTATACTGTATACTTTATTTTTGTGCCTTAAAATTCTTGAAGTCTATTTACTGACAACAGAAAAACAAAATGATAGGCTACATTAGCCTGGCAAAGTGTCCACACCGGCTGATCTCTTTGTTATACTTATTTTTAGTTGCATAGTTGAATAGACACTAAAACAGTAGAGGTTAAATTACAGAATGCCAGTGGCAGTTACAATTTTGTTTGTTATTGGTTGCATTATTGAAGAAATATAGTTTTCAAACTTTTATTATCGAAGAAATATAGTTTTCAATTTTTTATGTTACTTTAATTGTTAATGTAAATTAGTCATGGCGTGTAGCAGGGTAGAAAGTTCATAATGAATAAGCCAATGTAGATGATACTAACAGTTTTTCCTTTTTCCTTTTTTTTTTCAATTCTTTTCAGAGATTTTTTTTTTTTTTTTAAATATTTTCAGAGGGGATCTTTGTTAATTTTAGAGGGATATTTAATAGTTTTTGAAAATTATTGGGTGCTTAATACTTAACAATCTCTAGGGTGGATGATATTAACCCTTTGGTTGTTATTGGTCATCTGAAAATGAATTATATTTTCTTATCGATATACAGAGGCAGTCAAACAATCAAAGGTATTGCACAATAAAATGGTCTTATTTGAAAAGTGTAGCTACGATTAGAGATGACTCATTCAAATATGAATTCATTAGATTGCTTGAACAAAATTGAGAGGATTGTTCATTTTTGGGATATAAATTACATTATTTGAAAATTGTTGTTAAACAAATTCTAAGTTTTGAAGAGTTAACACGGAAGCTCCATTTTTCTGTTGCTTCTGCTATGAAAGTAATATGAAATCAAAGTTTTTAAGAGGTTTATGCCTACCCATAAGTGGTTAATGAAGCGGTTATGCCTTTGGTTCGCTCCACAAGGTTTGAGGCTGAATTCTTCTTATGACTACCTACTTAGTCAAAGGTTGGTGGAGACTCTAGTTTTAAACTTGGTTTCTCCAAACAAGAAAACAAAACTAGAGGGTCATACCATGAAAAAGGATAAAATGGAGGAGTCTTGAAAACTTTATACATTATAAAGATTATGTTCATTTCACTTCTCACTTCGTAGAAAGGTTAAATTGGTGAAAAGTTGAAGGAAAAAAAATGATAATAAGAATTTATTTATGAAAAATATAAATTTAGATGGTTTATAAATGAACTTGTTTTATTTCTAGTTTGGATTTATTGACTCTGCTTCTTAAAAATGTTTGAACAAAATGCTTCAACTTGCTCATCATATGCATTAAGCTGAAGTCCCAACAAAAATGTTAGAGTTGTCGACTACTTCAGCATTAATGGGTAACGGAGACGCACTCGAGGGTCCCGCTGGGTTGGGCTTAGGAATAAGAATCCTTGTAAAACTAGGTTTAATCTCTTAAACCTAGTATATAAACATACTTTTCTCTTGTTATGTGTGTGAGAGCAATTCATTCATTGTAAACGAGAGAGGTGAGACATATTGCAATAATATTGACTTAGCTAGACGTAGCCCACATTGGGTGAACCAGGGTAAATCGTGCGTATTATTTTCTTTGTTTACTGTTTGATTTGTTTTACTATTATATTTTGTTCTTGTTGTTGTCTCTATTTCTTTCAATTGGTATCCGAGCAAGGTTCTGTTAGATCGTGATTTAGAGACGGTGGGATCAAAGGTGGAGATTGAGAAGTTTGATGGCAAACGCTTTGAGCTTTGGAAACTGCGGATGGAGGATCTACTCGTTGATAGGGACCTGTGGGGTGCAATTGTGAATGATAGGCCAACAGTTTGGACTGTCGTTGTTACAACGAGTGAAATGTTTGGAACTGGATTGTCAAGTACGCTTGGGTCTAAACCTGTTGAAGGAGAATTATCAGCGACAGATCGTGCCGTACTTGCTGAATGGGACAAGATGGATCAGAAAGCCAGAGGTTTGATTCGTATCAGACGCTGTTCTAACGAATGTGATGGATCAGGATACGGCTAAGGGTTTATGGCAGAAGCTGGAAAATATGTATCTAAGTAAGTCTTTGGTGAACGTGTTGTTCCATCGCAAGAAACTCTACAATCTCCGTATGCATGATGGGAATTCTCTTGCTGCACATCTGGATGAGTTTAATACTCTGGTGAATCAACTGTTGGCTGTGGATGTACAACTCACCAAATCTGAGAAAGTGGTAACATTGTTATGCTCGCTGCCTGATACGTGGGACAACCTAATTATTGCGATTGGTGGTGGAGGATTGACACAGATGTCATGGGAATCTGTATGTTCTACATTGTTGGTAGAGGATATGCGGCGAAGAGGTTCAGAGGGTTCATCTAGGGATGCTTTAACTGCTAGGGGATGAAACCTTGATAGGAATTCTAATAAGTCTGGCAACAGGGGAAAGTCGCGATGTAGATCTAAGAGCAAGGATAAAAGTAAGATTAAATGCTGGAGATGTTAGGAATTTGGGCATTTTAAGAAAGACTGCAGAAACAAACCAATGAAGGGGAAGGAAGCTGAAACTTCATACAAACGGGAATCAAATGGTGATATGTATGTGGCTGCTGCATGTATGGTTGGATCAGACCAATCAGTCTGGTATGTTGATATTGGTGCGTCGTTCCATATGACACCTCACAAAGAATGGTTTTGTGAGTATGAGACATACAATGGAGGAAACGTTCTGGTAGAAGATGATACTGCTGTGAAGTTTATTGGCCGCGGGAAAATCAGGCTGAGGTTGCATGATGGTTCAGTGAGGACGCTCCTTGAAGTGATGCACATCCTTGGTATGAGTAGAAATTTGCTCTCTGTTGGAACAATGGCTGACGCTGGTATAGTATTCAATTGTGACAGAACATCCTGTAAGATGACTCGGGGATCTATGGTTATTACACGAGGAGTTTGACATGGTACACTATACAGGCTGCAAGCATCAGTTGTAAGAAATTCCTCTTTGGGTGGTTATTGGCGTGCTGTCGTAGGCACCCAGAATTAAAACCTAAAAATACACGTAGTAGTGTAAGTCAGGGTTGATCCCACGAAGAGTGTCTAGCTGAATTTGCTGTTATGTGAACAAGGCTGGGGGTTTTTTTTTGTAAAAACAGAAAACGTTTCCAGGAAAAGAAAACAACTCAAATCGAAATCAATTAAAATGACGGAACTTGGTCTCCGTCAACATCCACCATCGGAATCTTACAACCGATCATTGACGAAGATAATCAATTCACACATTGAATATTCACCGTTGGAACTAATTTCCTATCTCTCCTTAATTGTAATTAATCGGAAACAAGCGATCCTAATTAATCTTACCCCTAAACAACCCTAGACAAGCGCTCAAGATTTAATCTAGTGGCATTTAAGAATTAGAGAGATCGATGAAGCTAAACAACACAAACACAAGCGGTTGTATTTAATTTAGTTGAATGTTCTTCGTAAGGTTATTAATTCCCCGACGCAGCAAATTACTAACCCTAATTGCTTCGCAAGTTGGAGGGATCAAACAATTACGGATTTGATATCTAACTTAGCAGAGATTGCGACAATTAATAAACTAGTAGGCCTCCCTAGTAATTAAACGAAACAATCATAAAATTAGGCATAGAAAAACATCCAATACTCAAACACGAAAATTGAACACAAAGAAAAATATATTAGATCTCACAGTTTATCGATTCCGAGGCTTCCGTTTACTTCGACCAAGTTATCAAAATCAGCCTCTCATGGCCATCACCGAATTACAGAGGAAAAGTTCAGAGGAGACCAGAGAGGCGTCATCCACCAAAAACTAATCGATCTCCCTTCCCAAAAATCTAATTCAAGTGTTTGAATCCAACTCAATCTCCTAAAATCAATTATCCTAATCTGATTCTAATTAATTGAAAATACAATAAAGTCTTAAAAATAAAAATAGGAAAGTGATGTGTCCAGCTGTAACTCGTGTGCCACATGTCTTCAAATCTTCCAATAATAAACTGCCTCTTGGACTTGCATTACAAGGCAGAATGTTCCAGAACATCGACAATGCAGATGTGTCAACTTCAAGCCCAATTACAACCTTGATGCAGCAATTATCTCTCCAAACTTAAAACATAAACGTTGTAGATATATTTCTTAGCGTTCTACATCATTTTGAATCATCTCAATCGGAGCTCAGATGAGAGAGTTATGCCCAAAATACGAAACAACGTCAAAACTGTCCGAATTCACTTAATTAGTTCCGTTTTGCAATTAACGCTCCCATTTGCTTCCTAAGTCAAAATAGAATAAAAATCAGTACATTTTAGGCAGAAAATAGGTATAAAAGACTAGGCATTAAGGGGGGGTAAATATGACATTTTGCATTCTCATCAGTTATGTTTCAGAAAAGGAGGCTGAAAAAGAAATTGATTCTGCAACATTGTGGCATCAGCGAATAAGGCACATTGGAGAGTCAGATTTGTCTACTTTGGTGACTCAGAATATGGCTGAAGGTATTCCTAACTGTTCCATGAGTTTTGGGTTTTGTGAGGAATGTTTACAAGGCAAGCAGAATCGGGTTAGTTTTCAATCGACAGGGACGAGAGCAACAAAAATACTGGAGTTAATTCATAGTGATGTTTTTGGGCCCACTCCAGTGGAATCTATTGGTAAATCCAGGTATTATGTATCTTTCATTGATGATTTTTCTAGATACTGTTGGGTTTATTTCATGCGCAGCAAGTCTGAGGCTTTTGAGAAATTTCGAGAATTTAAAGCCTTAGTTGAGAATCAGTTTGATAGGAAGATTAAAGCTTTGCGAACTAATAATGGCGGTGAGTTTTGCTCTAGTAAGTTTGAGCAATTTTATGCGACACACGGAATTGCAAGGCAGAAAACTACACCTTACACGCCTCAACAAAATGGAGTGGCTGAACGTCTCAATCGGTCACAGTTAGAGAAGGCTAGATGCATACTGAATATGACAGATTTGGGGTCTGAATTTTGGGCTGAAGCTACAGCGATGACTTGATATTTGAAGAATCGGTCTCCTACTTCTTCTGTTAAAGACATGACGCCATATGAAGCTTTGTATGGTAAGAAACCTAATTTGTCTTTTATTCGAGTTTTTGGTTGTGATGCGCATGTGCATGTGCCAAAGGAGAAGAGAAGCAAGCTTGATAGTAAATTTGAGAAGTGCAAGTTTGTGGGGTTCAAGGATGGCATCAAGGGATACAAGTTATGGAATCTTGTGAGTAGAAGCATTATCTATAGCAGAGATGTAATCTTTAGAGAGGTAAAACAACGTGTGGGAACTCCTGAAGATCTTGAGCAGTCAAAGAAAATTCAGTTTGATGTGACTACAGTAGAGCAAGAGGAGGAGATGACTCCTAATATTGCTGCAGAGACTGAAAATTTAGAGTCTATAGAATTTGACCATGAAGATAAACTTGATAGTGTGGCTGATGAAGGTTCTGTGGATGATTTTAAGGATGATTCTGATGATGAAGTTATGGTGCCATCAACTTTGAGGAGATCTACAAGAGTTAGAAAGGCACCAATTCGTTTCTCTCTAAGTGCCTTGAGTTGATTACATGCTTTGAATGTGATTGGTGATGAACCGAGGAATGTAAATGAAGCAAGAGCCATGGGAGATGCAAATCTGTGGGAGGTTGCGATGAATGATGAGATATAGTCACTGGACAAGAATAATACATGGATCTTATGTAAATTGCCTAAGGATAGAAAGGCAATTGGTTGCAAGTGGGTGTTCAAAAGAAAGTTGCAGGCAGATGGGACAATTGCAAAGTATAAGGCGAGACTGCAAAGAAAGGGATTCTCGCAGATTGAGGGTGTTGATTATGGTGAGATTTTCTCTCCCGTGGCCAAGTTAACATCAATCAGGTATGTTCTATCTATTGCTGCTGCGTTTGATCTTGAAATTGAACAACTTGATGTAAAGACGGCATTCTTACATGGAGATTTAGAGGATGAAATTTACATGAGGCAACCTGAGGGGTTTGTATGTAAAGGGAAGGAAGACTTGGTGTGTAGGTTGAGGAAGTCTCTGTATGGGCTTAAACAATCACCAAGGATGTGGTACCAAAAGTTCGACTCCTATGTTCTTCAGCATGGTTTTAGCCACAACAACGTGGATCACTGTGTGTATGTAAAAAAGTTAGAAAATGTCTTTGTTATTTTAACCTTATATGTAGATGATATGTTACTGATAGGAAATAGCAAGGAGTTGATAAATTCTGTGAAGGGTTTGTTGGCTACACAATTTGACATGAAGGATCTTGGGGCTGCAAATTTTATTTTGGGTATGCAAATTACTAGAGATCGTCAGAGTTGCAAATTATGGTTAGGGTAGAGAAAGTACATTGAGGAGGTGTTGAAGAAATTTAACATGGTAGACTGCAAACCTGTGAAGACTCCTATGAATTTGGGAGTGAAATTGTCTACTGATCAGTGTCCTAAGTCTGAGGAAGATGCTGAAGAAATGACACATGTGTCGTATGCGAGTGTTGTAGGTAGTTTGATGTATGCCATGGTGTGCACGCGACTCGATATAGCACAAGTAGTGGGAGTTTTGAGTCGCTTTATATCAAATCCTGGTAAGGAGCATCGGAGTGCTGTAAAGAGGGTTCTTAGATATCTTCGTGGGACCTCGGATTTATCATTATGTTATGGAGGCATGGTGACTGGGGATGAGCTAGATGTGATAGGTTTTGTGGATGCTGATTGGGGAGGTGATCTCGATCGTAGGCGTTCCACAAGTGGGTATGTATTCTCTTTATTTGGTGCTGCTGTTTGTTGGATAAGTGAAAGCAAAGTATTGTGGCTTTGTCATCGACCGAGGCAGAATACATGGCATTGACACATGCTGGCAAGGAAGCTATATGGCTTCGAAGATTGAGTTTAGAGCTTGGTTTCAAGCTTGATGCTGTGAAGATTGGATGTGACAATCAAGGGGCTATTTACTTAGCCAAGAATCCTGCCTTTCATTCGCGATCAAAACACATTGACATACAATACTATTTCATTAGGCAAAAGGTGGAGGAAAAATTGGTGTTGTTAGAGAAGGTTGATACACTTGTTAATGCTGCAGATTTTCTTACCAAGGCTGTGAGCTTAGCAAAGTTTACATGGTGTGTTGATGAGGTAGGCCTTCATTGTGTGAAGTATTCGCCAAGTGGGAGAATGTTGGAGTTGTCGACTACTTCAGAATTAATGGGTAACGGAAACGCACTCAGGGGTCCCGTTGGGTTGGGCTTAAGAATATGAATCCTTGTAAAACTAGGTTTAATCTCTTAAACCTAGTATATAAACATACTTTTCTCTTGTTATGTGTGTGAGAGCAATTCATTCATTGTAAACGAGAGAGGTGAGACATATTGCAATAATATTGACTCAGTTGGACGTAGCCCACATTGGGTGAACCAGGGTAAATCGCGCGTATTATTTTCTTTGTTTACTGTTTGATTTGTTTTACTATTATATTTTGTTCCTGTTGTTGTCTCTATTTCATTCAAAAAGAGGCATCCTTTTGAAGGTTCTATCCAAATTAATAATCCTTTTATTTACAATTTCATTAAAAAAAAAAAAAATGTAAACCACTCTTAATTCATGATCCTAAAGCTATCTACAAACACTTATCAATTCATTTATATACTCCAAAATAACAAATGAGAGAGCCAAATAACAATATTTATAAGGCAGATGAATTTCTGTTGTTATTTGTTTGTTTGATATAAAGTTATTTAATAAACAAATTAATTTCGTAATATATAGCCTACATGTAATGGACTAGGGAAGATGGTTCCTAACACTTCTATACTTCTAAATTAATAACTTAAATTGTTTCTGTATCTATTCTGTTATTTTAATTTTTTGTTTTCTGAATCCATTTGTTGTGTGTAGTTGTAAATTTGTAAAGCTTAATATTAAAGATAACATTTAGTTTATTACTTTTTTATCAAGAAAAAGGTGTGTGTGTATATATATATGTAAAGCCTTTGAAAGAGCTTAGGACAATGCTAAACGACGTCTGGCACCTGGGGAGGGCCGGTACCGTCGGACAATTCTTCTTTGTTATGGCATTTTGATTTTTCTCATTCCTTCTCGGATATTATTTTTGGAATTTTTTTAATTTATTCTCAACAATATGCAGAAGGGTGGGGTGTTTGAAAAGTACACGGATATAAGGATTTTTTTATGGAATTATTTAATGGTGTGGATAAACACTGATGTAGATTAATAAAACGATTAGATTCTCATATCAGTCCATTAAGAAATGACTTAAATTTACCTGAGGTTATATTGACCAAATCAATAATAACAACAGGCAAATAAAAAACTTCCTGAAATAAATTGAAGTCTAATACAGTCTTTTTGTGGGTGGGTCCGGGTACTCGACCAATTTCAAAGGAATTGAAACTAGAATCAGCTAATTCCTTGTATTTGGAATCGGAACTGGAAACATATGTTCCGGTTCCGGGTATTCGAGTTAATTTCAATCATCCTATACTTTTTTAATAATGACAAATAACCCCCAATAATTTACAAAATAAAATAAAATTTAGTCTTAGTTCCTACTATAGTATCTAGACCTCAGGTCTTGTTTCGATTTTGATTCCCGATTCCTGTAAGGGTGGAACGTGAATCAAAACCGCATAGTGCCTGTTCTAATTCTTTTAGAAGTGGAATCGACCTTGTGAAGACCAATTTGGGTAGAAACTGGAACCAAAACTCTAAGTACTCGTCAATTCTAGTTCTGGCTGGTTCTTTTGCACACCTTTACTAAAGGCAACTCTTAAAAACAAAATGAAAATGAAAATAATAAAAGTCTCAATCCTTAATGAGACTTAAATATCATTAATATATTCTCCAACGCACAAACATTCATTCCCATCTAATTTACTAACAACATATTCTGCACCCATACATTTCCAGCAGTTTTCCCCAAGAAAAGTTCTAAAAATAATTCACCTAAGACAATTTGTGGCATTTACTCTTATAGTACCCGCATCTTTCCTTAAGATAGCTCCAGCATCCGCCATTATCGTCCTTGTTCCAGAACATATTACGCTTCCTTGCATTCGCTTCTTTATCAAAATGAGAGCTTATTTCATAGGTTGAACGCGCTACATCAACCAGGAGTGGCCACTGTTGCTTGACGAACACGATGACAGGTACAGAAGCAATCACACTAAGAAGAATAGGAACCCAAATTTTTCCATCTTTAAAGACAATGAAAATAGTGGCACAAAAAACCACCATCATTGCTGCTATTGATAACAAAAGTGTTGAGAGTCCAACCACCAACTTTGTAGGCAATACCAAAAGAAAATCTTTTTCAGCATATCGGGAAGTGCGAATAGACAAGAAGGTCAGAATGGAGCAAACCGATAATACCAGAGATATTCCATCTGATATGAAAAAAATTGTGAAGGAAACTTCTCTAAATAAATAAGGTGTCGCCGAATCTTTTTTGGTGCCACCAGGTAGTCTAAAAGCTGCAGAAAAAACCACAGTGGCAATAAGTGTTGCCACAACCATACATGAATTTGCAGTGTCCTTCATCCATTTCTCCCCCTTTCCTTTTAAATCTTCGTGCGTGTCATCAAATAAAGCTTTTGGAGTTTTTCCACTTGTATTTTTAGCTTGAGTATCCAATGGGTTCACAACGGTACTCACTTCCAGTATTTCATGTTATCAAACATCTTATAAATTAAGAAAAAAAAAGAAGCTTCCAAACAAAAAAAGTGTCGAAGTTTACCTTAAACCACAACAACTCATGCTGCAGCTGTAGAGCTACTCCTGAAATAGTATCGAGCTGATCTGATGATGCTGACTTTCCCGCCAAATGCAAGATATTATTACCAATGGGATCTTTGTACTTAAGCAACTTTTTGGTAAATGATGGACCAATATTGTTTATGAGCAGTTTGAATATATCCTTCTGACGTTTCAAAACAGCATTGCGAAATAATAGGCCACGTGTATCTCTGTCAATTTTGCAATATCAACTCGGGATAATCACAAATTATTAAACTTGAAAATTCGATGTTTTCTTCGTCCACAGCAACCTTTATTACGTACTGAAACCTGTTGTCACGACAATCTACTTTGTCTAGAAGGAGTTTGGCTAGTTTAAGTGCCTTCGAGGGTAGCTTTTCATGGGGCAACTTCTTGCTGCCGGAAACTGCAAGTTTGATACAGGTTATCATATAAGAATTATGAATTATTTTTTGAGTTTGAAGGTTAACAAAGAGAAAATTTAATTATATTGTTGTATGAAAAAAAAAAAATTTAAATAAATAATTTTTTTTTTTATCATATTATATGCATGCAAGTCATTATATATTTATTAATAATCCAATATTATCAATAGAGTCAGAATTTTGTCTCAGTGGGGACAAGCTAAGAAACATCAAATATTATTATCCCTAAAAACTTGATTTCTTTTGGCCAAAGGGTTGGTCTAGTTGTCAAGGAGGTTTGCTCTTTTTTTTTTTTTAAGTTTTAAGGTCATCTACCATAATAACATGGTGACTTATCTAGCCATTTGGGCTTGTAGGGTGTTCATTGGACCTCGAGAATTAGTTGAGAACCGCGTAAATTGGTCCGAACACCCTAATTACAAAAAAAAAAAAAAAAAAAAAGAACTTGACTTTTTAATTCATTAAGTTTATTTAATAAATCTTCACATATAAAAAAATTTTGTATTTATTTTATGCCAAACTAAAATATATTTGATATTTTAGATGAACAAAATATAATAAAAATGGTGATAATGCTTGGATTTACGTATTAAATAAAACAAAGGATTGTTAATGTTAAAACATAGAGTATAAGGGTATAATTGAAAATTTTCCAGGTTCAGTGGGGGCTCCTAGTGGCTCTATCCCTGATTATAACATAGCTTTTAAGAAAATGTTTTAGTTGACTCACATAAAACTAAAACAATAATTTGATTGCACAAATACCTAACAAGTTGAGGACTTAACTGTACTGTTAAGCATCAGTAGTAGCCACTTTTTACATGGAAGCATTCATTTATGCATGCAGGAAGAATGTTTCTAACCTTAATTAACTATATATAATTAAACTATGATTAATTAGGCATTTGATTTAAATTTCAGAAGGATAAAATTGAACCTAACTGGTTTAAGTGCTAAATTTTTTATCAGTATCAAATAGTGATAAAAGTGTTGAAATTAATCTAGGCATGTTGAAGGTAATAAAATTATAAAAGACGAACTTTTTCAGAATATCCTACTGATTTTAATCGACAAATAACACAAAATTAACATAAGAAACTATCAATAATACAATGAATATGTGCATCACTACTTTAATATAATGTCAACACATCATGAGTACATAACTTAAGGTCTATTGTTGAGAATCTAACTTTGTATATGTGTAAAACATTAACCATACTGTTATGCCCGGTAAAATAAAGGGCTGACGTGGGAAAGTCACGTCAAGGGTGACCTGCCCCCGTCAGGACAACACGCACACGTTAGACCTGCAAAATAATATGGAGCTCACACGCGTCCATTCCTCTGCAGCAAGTCGTGCGAAGTCAGCTTGGAAAAAGGAAAATGGGACGTAAAGCCGGATTATATCCTGACAATCACACCAACCCATGAATTTAATGATGATTACACGCTTCAATTTGATATAAAATGAAGAAGACCTCTCCATTAAGGGGATTCGGCCATTCTTTACAGAAAACAACTCTCTCTTGTAAAAGAAATAAAAACACTTACTTTCCATAACTTCTATGTACGTCAATCCGCTTCGCGACCTGACCCACACTAATATCAATACAAATCAGTGGACGTAGGACTTGCTACCTTAGCATCCGAACCACTTTAAAAGTCTTCTTTGCATTTATTTCACTTGAGATATCCATTATCACGTGCATTAATTCATCAAATAGTGATACCCACGTGACAATTGGTTGGTGCCGAAAACGAGCATCAACAGTTTGGCGCTAGAAGGAGGGCCCTGATTTAGCGTCTATCCTTCATCAGGAGAATCTTTGACCTACTGGTCTTACAGCTACAATGGCCCGCCAATCTGAACCTGAGCAGGTGAACCAGCATGCTGAAGGAGTCCCCCAGGCCCAGAGGGACACCCCTTCCAACATACCTCCAGTTTCGCAAAATGCCGCTGGGAATACCCCTCAGCAGCTCCGCAACTGGACCCTGCTATCAGAAGCTACCTGGAGAGGTTCGACAAGATTTCCGCACGGTCAACCGCAGAGGTTGGACCGTTTGGACCAGGGCATGTCATCTACGACAGCCTGAGCGGTACAACCGCCAAAAACGCCTGCAGGTCGCGCAAAAGCGCGGCAAAGGGAAATAGCCCGTGCCGCGAGCACTGCAGCGCGTAAGCGCAAGGGTAAGCAAGTGTCAAAAAATAAGCCTACGGGCTCCCAAGGGCCAGCGAGTACAAAAGGCGCCCGAGTGGTGTCGGCGGCCAGACTCGATGAAAAAGTAAACCCCGAGCTGTCCCATGCCACGTCGCAGGCAAACCCAAGCGGAAATGCTGGGCGCGATGATTCCGATCACCACCAGCAGAACGATCCCGATCGTTCCCATGCGGGTGGCCCCCACCCCCACCTCTGGGCCGGGCGGTTCGTACCACCGCGAGGGTCGTGGAAATGCCCCGCACAACACATCGCCTTCACACGCCTAGTCGGCGTGTATCAAGCGCGGCCGGAAATACCGGCCGAGGCGAAGAGGGATCCGACCTCCGAACTCTCCTGAACCGCAATCGGGAAGGCCGGGCTCGCATGGGTGAAAGCAACCCTGGGTTGGCTCCGTTACCACAAATTGAGGAGTTGCAGCGAGCTCTAGACAGGTTAAGGGAGCAGCAAAACGAACAGGCGCAGGTCGCCTCAACATCCCCATTTTCTCCTGAAGTGCTAGCTGCACCACTTCCACCCGGGTTCAGAATGCCAGATATGCGACCGTTTGATGGAAATTATGACCTGCAGGATCATTTATATGAGTTCAATGATCTGATGGAGCTCCACCAGGTTTCGGACCTCGCGAAATGCCGTTGTTTGGCCGTGACGCTGACTTCTCACGCCAAACGGTGGTTAAGGTCGCTCCCAGCGGGATCGATCAGTTCGTGGCCTCAGATGAGCACGACGTTCCTGCGGCATTTCCAAGCCAACCGGAAATTTTCAATGCCTTTGAGCTACCTCAGCAACATAAGGCAAGAAAGAGACGAATCCCTGCAGTCTTACATTGACCGTTTCCTGAAACTCGAATAAAGTAAGGCTACACGCTACAAGAAAGTCCATCCAGAACCCGGCCATAATAGCGGGGAGTTCGCCCATCCCGCAAACCGACTGTGGAAAGAAGCTGCAGCGAGGACGACATTTCCCTCACCAGGTTCCATAACCTGGCCGAAAAGTATCTCCGGATAGAGAATTCGCTAGCGGCACTCCACCATCGCGATCACGGCACATCCAGCGTGCAGCCTAGGGGAGATAACAGGTGAGCTGATCGCAAGGGAGATATGCCCGATCAGAAAAGGGAAAAACCCCGCTACTGGCTGAGAGAAAGTCCTATGCTCTGTTCCTCGCCGCGATACGACCAGGGAAACCCAAGGTATACTCCAGATTGAATGTGTCCGTATACTGCAATCCTCGATAAATCCGGAGGAGGCCGACCTATCAGGTGAGCCCGCCTCCAACCCATGAAAACCCCTGAACATGACGGCCGAAGCAAGATAAAAAGTACTGTCGTTACCATCGGGATAATGGGCACCTCATTGATGAATGCCGAGCTCTAAAGCAGGCTATCGAAGAGCTCATCAAGAAGGGGCACTTCATGGAAAGTACATTGATGACTCCCCAAAAAGAAAACCAAGGGAGCGAACGAAAAGCGTCGTGATCGCAGCGGAGGTACGCAGCAGTTAATATAATCTTGAGGTCCGCACCTCGTGGAAACACGCGAGAGCGAGAAAGATATGCTCGTTGGCTTCGCCATGATCCGATTAGGGTAATGAACACTTCGCGACCTCAAAAAGCGAAAAGAGGAACCGATCACCTTTTGTGAGAAAGAGGTAGTTTCGCTTGCACCATCCTCACGAGGATGCTCGGTAATCACCCCCGATAGGGTGTCATAATGTCTGAGAATGCTTGTGGACAGGCGTTGTGAACATTACGGTTCAAATCCGCTTTCGATAGAATGAACCTGGTCGAGGCCGACCACGAAGCCGACCTCGATGCCTGCATGCGGTTTCCCCACAGGGGATCACCACGATCCCCAATGGAACGATCCAACTACCAATCCACGCTCGGCGACTAAGGCGAGGTGACTAGGGTTGCGGAATTCTTGGTCGTGGGCTCCCATCGGCCTTCAATGGAATCTTAGGGCGACCTCACCGAGAACTTTCAGGGCGGATCACTTCCATCTATCATCTCAAAATGAAGTTCCCCACTCCAATGGGGATAGGGGAGGTAAGCGGATCGCAAAGCGCATCTCGCGAATGCTTATGTAAAATCGGTCCCGGAGATGGCCGACAAAGGAAAGGAAAGGGCATTTCGCGGTGTGCACCCCGCCATGCTATGGCGATCAGCCGGACCGAGCCACAGCCCGGTCTGGCGGAGGATAACATAGATTCGCGAGTTCAGAAATCCCCCACCCCAGTGGCGAGTTGAGGATACATCACAAGAAGTTCGGTTGATCCGGGGAAAAGAGCCGAGCCAATACTAAGAATCGGAAGCTGTGCAAGCTCGGAACCCTCGCCTCGCAGCCCTGGTAAGCTTCTTGAAGGAGAAGCTATCGATATATTCACCTGGATCGCATCTACAGATATGGAGGTCAGGGATCAACCCGAGCATTATTTGCCATTCAGGCCGAACGTCGGCCGTGAAGCTAACGATTCGCCAAAAGAAAAGAGAAGGGCAATGGATGGTCAGACGATCACAGCCGCATTAAAATCGAAGTGGGAGAACCTTACCATCCGCAATGGATCTATTCGCGAGGCTCTATCCGACTGGGTTGCTAACCCAACCCGGTCCTGGTCAAGCCAAATGGCAAGTGGCGGACTGCGTGACTTCAGTGACGAATAAAGCTTTCCTAAAAGATGACTTCCCCACCTTGCCCAGAATCGACCTGACTCGTTGCGCCAGCTGGGCACGAGCCGTTCAAGCTTCATGGATGCATACTCGGGATACAACCAAATCCCGATGTATAAGCCGATGAGGAGCATACGACCTTCATTACGGGACGGGGCCAGGGCTATCTTGCTACAAGGTCATGCCCTTCGGCCTCAAGAATGCGGGTACGACCTATCAGAGGTTAGTCAACCGGATGTTCTCCGACCAGATTGGGAGGACAATGGAGGTCTATGTGGACGACACATCTGGTCAAATCCCGAGTTGCCCACAGCATATTTCGCATCTCATGAGATGTTTGACATACTCGACTCTACAGAATGAAGCTGAACCCTCTCAAATGTTCGTTTGGAGTATCGTCAGAAAGTTCCCGGGATATATGGTCAATCAACAGGGCATAGATAAACCCGAAAAGATTCAAGCTCTACTCGACATGGAGAGCCCGACCGACAAAAAGCAGGTCATGAGTCCTGAGCAGGGTGAATAGCGGCACTCTCGCTTCATATCAAGGCTAACAGCAGCTTTACCATTCTTCAATGTTCGAAAGCCAATAAGAAATTCGAGTGGACTTCCGAGTACGAGCAGGCATTTCGAAATATAAAAGAGCATCTCGGGAAGCCACTTCTCCTCTCTAAGCCACTTCCGCAAGAAATCCTGCTCATCTACTTGTCCGTGTCTCAGTTTGTGGTCAGTGCAGCTTTAATACAGGAAGAGGAAAAAGCTCGGATGGTGGCAGTATATTATGCAAGTAGCGTCTATCGATGCGAGATGCGTACCCGGAAATGGAGCGACTAGCTTTTGCCTTGTTGGTCGCGTCCAGAGAGCTGCGACTTTACTTCCATGCCCACACAATCAACGTAATAACAAGTTACCCTCTCAGGCAGGTCCTCCAGAAGCCAGAGGCCTCGGGTAAACTGCTTAAATGGGCCATGGAGCTGAGCCAGTTCGACCTAAAGTATACGCCCAGGTCGACCATCAAAGCATATTCTGAGACTTAACATCTCAGGAATTTTCCTATCTCCCAGAAGCAGCAATAGTCATGCGAAGTGAGGGCGAAGCTATTCAGAACACATCGACTTGGAACCTGCGTCGATGGGTCATCTAACAGAAAAGAAGCGGTGTGGGTCTTTTTCTGGTGAGCATCCCCGAGGGGCTCGGAACCATGGTATTCTAAGGTTTAGGGTTTCCCAAAGCGACCAAGCCGTAGTCCAGAATACGGCTCACGCTCACTCGCCGGGTTGCGACTTGCCAAAGAAATGGGCGCAACCGCGATCAGTATTTATAGCAACTCTATGCTGGTCGTCAACCAGATCCTAGGGGAATACCAAGCTAAGAAAGAGAACATAGGTCCAGCTACCCTGAAAAGAAGCTAAGGTCTCTCTGGGGTAGGGGTCGTTTAAGCATTTTGAAATCGCCTCAGGATCCCCGAAGGAGAGCAACAGATAGCGGGCAGCCTTAAGGCAAAGATAGCCTCGTCATTAGATTACGAGGCTCGATAACATTCTACATTCGTTTTGTTGGTTCTCCGACTATCACCTCGCGAAGCAGGTAGTGGCGTGGTTGATCGAGATTCTGGATGACTCCCATTGTCCGATACCTCGAAGGATGGGACCTTGCCTAGCGACAAGGTCGAAGCAAGAGTTCTGCGAGTAAGGTCTGCTCGTTTCACACTCGTTGGGGATCAGCTGTATAGGAGAGGATTCAGTATCCCTCTCCTCCGATGTGTAACCAATGAAGAAGCAGACTACATCATGAGGGAAATTCATGAAGGGATCTGCGGTAACTACAGCAGCTCGATCTCTTGCGAACAAGGTTGTTCGTTAGGGATATTATTGGCCCCGAATCCAAGAAGATGCACAAAGCTTTGTCAAGAAGTGCGACAAATGCCAGCGGTTCGCGAACATTCCGCGCCCCATCTCACGAGCTGATTACTATGTCTAGCCCCTGGCCATTTTCCATGTGGGGGATCGACCTTATCGGCCCCATGCCAGTTGGAAGGGGAGGGGTCAAGTATGCCGTGGTCGCGGTAGACTATTTCACGAAATGGGTCGAGGCCGAGCCACTAGCCGCGATCACGACCAGGAAGCTGAAAGACTTCGTTTTCAAGAACATAGTGTGCCGCTACGGAATTCCTCACACCCTCATCTCGAACAGTACAATGGGAAGCTAACGATAATGAGGAGTTCAAGCGATTCTGCTGACGAGTTGAGGGCATCCATAAAAAAATTTGCCTCGGTCGCCGGCACCTTGCAAGCGAATCCAGCGGTCAAGACGGTCAACAAGACCATCAAGCACACTCGAAGGCCAAGCTCGGGGAGGGGCAAAGGCCCAAAGGGGTTGGGCGACGATCTCCCGAAGTCTTGTGGGCGTACAGGACAACTCCAAGGGCCTCCACCTCGGAAACTCCATTTTCGCTAGCTTATGGCTGTGAAGCAATGATCCCTGTAGAGGTGAAGGCAAGGGAATCTCTTGCGGAGGGACTTATGCAGTGAGGATGAAAATGAAGTGCTTATGAGGACAAGTTTGGACCTAATCGAGGAGCACCGCAATAAGGCTTCGCTAAGGGTAGCAGCCTACCAGCAGCGAGCAAAAAGGTTCTTCGACTCAAAGGTCAAGCGAAGAGACTTCCAGTCGGGGACCTTGTGCTAAAGGAAGTTCTCCTCGGGGCCAGAGAGCCAAGTGCGGGGGAGAGTAGGGCAGGGCCTAACTGGGAAGGTCCGTACCGGGTCGACAAAGTAATCAGACCGGGGACCTACTATCTCAAAAGATTGAATGGCTCCAAAGTACCCCGAGCTTGGAATGCCGAGCACCTCCGGCCATACTATCAGTAATCTCAAACTCAGCTCAATTTTTGTAAATTTCTTTTAAGTATTACTTTATTCGCTCGAAACAGTTCGTATGTGTTTTGTTCGCATGTAAAAAATTAGTAAGCAATTGCCTATGTAAATCGCGAATTGTAAATTGTACACACAATATATGAAAAGAAGCGAACTCCAAATCGAAAAGATGATTTCATTCATTTACGGGAAATTTCGGGTAAAAAGAGTCCAAAAAGGGCCCAAAGATTACAACAAGGACAACTCATTTCGCCTGAAGGCTGGTGGGAAGATCCGGCTGAGCGAGCCACCTACACAGGTAGGGTCCCCTGGGCGGTCCAGGAGGCGGACTGATACGATCCTCCCTCGGCCATGATCGCAAGGCGCTGCCAACTCTCCCGGAGGTCGGATGTGTCCAAATCCGGGTTCCTCGCTCGCGAGGTGTAGATGGACCCGATAGCCCGATCCATGACCTTCTCCTCCATTTCCTCAGGTGATTACGTATTTACATCGGTGAAGCATTCTGCCCGACTCTCACCCAGAGCTCTCCCACAGGCCTCGGAAGAAACTCGAGCCTTTCCTGCTCCGGAGGCCTACCTATCTTCTTCAGCTCGGCGAGCCCTACTTTGAAAAGGTCGCTGCAAGCTCCCTGGTCCACCTTTCTCCGACCTCCGCCTTAGAGAGCACGGCGGTTGTCCTTTGAAGTTCTCTAACTTCCTCCGCACTTGCCAGATTGAGCTCCAGCCCTACGAAAGTCCACCGTTCATTTGGGCTGAGCGAGCGTCCACCCTTTTGGTTCATATACCTATTCATTTGCCCTCAGGCGCTGGGTTCTCTCCGCCTCAACGGACTCCAAACTTTGCTTCAGCTTCGCGACCTCCTCTTGCAGGTTGCTCGTCCCCTTTGCGGCCCCCAGCCGGGTCTTCTCCATGGACATCCTCACGCAATAACAACCCCCTGCGAGTAGGATACAAGTTAGTAAACCAAAGGAAAATGAAATTTCAAATGCAATTGGTTTACCTTGCTGAGATCTTTGGAAGCAGCGTGGCCATCAGTGCGTCACCGCCGATGTCCTGCTGAAATTTGTCGTCACGACTCGAGTAGCTCTCACTCGGCGAGGCAGGCCATAGACAATTGGCTGCGGTGACAGGCGGGCGACTCCCAACGAGTCGAACAGGCGCGTCCTTCGCCTTGTCGCCAGTCACCGCCTCGCTCGCGGGCTCTTTGCCCGACCTCCTGGATTCTTGGCGCGTCCTCAGAGGCTCCTCCTCGGATTCGGTCTCGACTCTTCGGCTGGACTGTTTCCTCTTGGACCTTTGGGCCGGAGCCTTCCGTCGCAGGGGCGGCGAGAAGGTGCCGGCGACTGTTCTGTCTGTCGCCTCTAGTGCGGGGCAGGCTGAGGCGCGATGGCTTCTGCGACGGTCACGTAGAATAACGGGCAGGCGGCTTCCGGCCGCCCTCTCACTCCTCGATAGAGGGAAAACAAATGGTGCTCGGCAGAGCGCCAGACTCTTTAGGGGGCATGGTCTAGCGTATTCAAGCTCGTCGATAAGGGGAATTTATTCTACGACCAAAAAGGGATCAGCATAACACCATTACTAGAGGTTCTAACGAGCCAAGCCTTGTGGTGAAAAAACCGTGCTTCCGCAAGGTTCGCGGTTGTCACAAGCTTCCTCGCGTCCCGTTGTTCCTCGTCCAATACCCCGAAAGATACGAGCCTGTTTGGGTCGGCGAGTAAGTTTTGGCTGGTCGTTCTATTAACTACAAAAGAAACAGGTCGTTACTAATGATCGTGGCGAGATAATGAACCCAGTGAAAAGAAACCTACTTGGATCTTGAAAATGGCAGTGACCGTTATAAAAGAAAAAGAAAAACTTTGTCTCGTAGGCCCCCGCATTGCTGGGATAGTTGTGTATCCCCGCGGTAATGGTAGGTCGCCGAGACAGATAGTACGAATCCTTGTCCCTACTCTTCTTCGCGGGTAGTAGGCGACAGAGCTCCATTCTGATGGCTCTCCCAAGCCATTTTTCGCGGGCACGCGATGTACATCGCGGCGCGATGACATACGCGTTTGGCGTCCAATCGCATTGGTGCGATCCGAAATGATCCGGAAAGACTGATGAAAGGATAGAAGGGAATCCTTCCTCCACCCTTGAATATCTCTTCGAGATCGCGGCAAGGCCATCAGCCGGGCGCCGTGACGGCCTAGTGTAGTCAAGGAACACCTCCGAGCGGATGTCGAACTGCCTCTTTATTCTAGCATATTCCTCGGAGGTGAGAACCAAGTAGACATCGAGAGCTGTGTCCTCGGGGAGCCCCCGCGAGGACGAGCTGGCTCCTTCCTCGGGCTTGGATGTTGACGGTTCCATTTCAGTCTGCAACATCGACAGACACGGTCATTTAGGCCTTTGTGTTTGTCCCGTGCGGCGGCAAGGGACAAATACTTAAAACCTAGCGGTGATTCAAGCCGCCATCCACGGCTCGAAACCAATAACGGCGTCGCGACTCCGGTGAAACACCGGGAGACCCCACGCCGTGGTTCAACCAAACCAATCCAAAAAAAAAAGAGAACCTTACTTTGTGGTATATGGGAGCGGGAGAAACTCGTCTGGTTGCACAAAAGCGCCGATCGGGAGAGAATGATTCCGGGTTTGCAAAAGTTTATCACTCGAAGCGAAAGAAATCTCGGTGACCTCATCTGAAAAAATACAAAGTTTTTATATGGATTGCGAATCGCGGTTACCACCCACCCTTGGGAACCAAAGGCAGCGTTCTCTCTCCCCGCATTAAATGCTCCCCACCCCGTCGCATTAAATGCCGTGAAAAGGGCGTCGTCTCAAAGGGCGTCGTCATTAAATGCATAATAAGGGTTGTGCGTTTCAAATGTGTTACACAATTAATACTTTGTCAAAGCGGCATCGGTCATCATCACCACGCATTTAATGTGTCGGAGACAAGCGCATGCATGCGAGCACTGCGTGCGAGAGCGAGAAGGGTTCGTTGAACCTCAAAGGAGTCTGAAAGGAGCGTCCGATCAAGTCCAGTCGCTAGGATGAAGATTGTCAGGTCGCTTAGGCAAGGGATCGCGCGAGATCGTGTTCGCTGCGAGTCTTGAGCCGAGCTCACCCCATCCAGGTCGGAGCGACCAAAGCCTCCAGTGTGACTTAGTTTCCAAGGCTCGTTCCACAAACCTTAAAAACTAGGGGGCTTCTGTTATGCTCGGGAAAATAAAGGGCTGACGTGGGAAAGTCACGTCAAGGGTGACCTGCCCCCGTCAGGACAACACGCACACGTCAGACCTGCAAAATAATATGGAGCTCACACGCGTCCATTCCTCTGCAGCAAGTCGTGCAAAGTCAGCTTGGAAAAAGGAAAATGGGACGTAAAGCCGGATTATATCCTGACAATCACACCAACCCATGAATTTAATGATGATTACACGCTTCAATTTGATATAAAATTAAGAAGACCTCTCCATTAAGGGGATTCGACCATTCTTTACAGAAAACAACTCTCTCTTGTAAAAGAAATAAAAACACTTACTTTCCATAACTTCTATATACGTCAGTCCGCTTCACGACCTGACCCACACTAATATCAATACAAATCAGTGGACGTAGGACTTGTTACCTTAGCATCCGAACCACTTTAAAAGTCTTCTTTGCATTTATTTCACTTGAGATATCCATTATCACGTGCATTAATTCATCAAATAGTGATACCCACGTGACAATTGGTTGGTGCCGAAAACGAGCATCAACACATACAAAATTAATTTATAGAAACGGAGAGGCCACTTGTACTCTAAAAAAATTTATACTCTCTAGGTCCATTTATTCAATAAGCCCATTGGTAAAATTTGTAATTTTTAGTTTTACTTTACTTACTTACTGTTACCAAATATAACCTTTATAAAATATAAATTAGTTGATGAACCATGTTCAAATTGTACTAATTAACGTTTAGAAGAGTGATTAATAAAGTAAAAAATTCTTAAACTAATTAATATTATAAGAGTGGTTTATGAAATATATATATAAAAAATGTAATAAATTAAATTATTATAATTGCTCCAAATTTATTTATTTTTTAAGTAAAAACAACAATTAAATATTTAATTTTACTCTTAATTTTTGTATTTATAAAGTACTTTCTAATAGGGGGTCTTTTTTCTATCTAATTAACTTTTAATGGATTTCACGATCTAATAACATGTGTACATACATGCATATTTAAACTATTTTATTTCATTCCATTAACATTCTTTATTACAAAAACAACATAATCATTTTCTAATCTATCATATATTCTTAGGATGGATCCAATAATTAACTTTAGAATGGCAAGTCTAAAATGAAATCATATAAACTATAGGAAAAGTAAATGAATTTGATCAAATCTATAAACACGGATACAAATACAGTATGGTCCAAAGAAAAAAATCAAACCTAATTAATGAATTGTTTTTTAGTGGGATCACTAATCCCCACTCATGACTAAGTGGGTCTGTCACTATACATTCTCATCCTACACTCTTTCCATTCATATTCCTATTCAATCCTTATTCAAACATATAGCCTTAGTGTTAATGATATACTAAATAAAAATATTATGTGAATATTAATTAATTCGAAGGTTTTCCTTGACTTGCCTTATCAAATGACTTTTCATTAAGTAAACCTAGTGCCATAAAATGGATTTTACAACCAAGAAGATATATTATAACCCTTGTTACCTCACTAGTGTCCTCTTATCTTTTCTTTAAGCAATCTATTAATAATCAGATTGCATCAACTTGTTTATTTTAGGCATCCCCAAAATCTACAAATGATGCATTCATATCACATGTTCTAACTAGGCATCTAGATGTTTCCTATTTAATAAATAGTTGTTCCACCAAATAAAAATATATATTACCACTTGTGGACTTTCTATCATCTATGTCACCTGCAAAATCTGCATCACAATAGTTAATAAGTTCTAGATCATTTAAACCAAAACACAGTTTGATACCTTTAGTGCCCTTCAGATATCTCATAATCCTTTTCACAACTTGCCAATGAATTATTCCAGGATTTGATTGATATATACTAACTCCAGCCACTCCTACTGCATGACATATATTTGGTCTTGTACTGGTCATTATATACTTGTGCATAAAGAACTTAGTCCATTTCTTTTATTTCAATCTCATCTTCAGGACAAAACCGCTATGGTGGTTTACTTTCAATACTGCTACAATGGTTTACTCTCATAACCGCTACCATAAAACTCTCAAACAGACCCTTAGTGAGAATTGTTGCCTTAATGGTTTATAATTTATCATATTAAACCGCTTGCATACCTAATCTAGATAATTTTTTTGGTCTAAATATAACATCTTTGAATTCTTGTCTCTAACAATTTCAATTCCTAGGAAATAAGATGCTTGCCCATATCTTTCTTTTCAAAATTTGAACCTTGATATGATTTAGTCTAATAAATCATATCTATACAATTTCCAACCAATTTTATGTCATCTACATATAGTGACAATATAGCTAATTTATATTGGCAACTTCCAACTATAAAGACAATGATCTAATGGACTCACGTTGTTCCTTAATGCTAGGATAACTTAGTGGAATTTTAAATACCAATCTTAGATGACTGTTTGAGTTCATACAAAGATTTCTTAACTTGTAAATTTTGCATGTTTTCATGTCCTTTAGTCACAAAACCTTATGGTTGTGACATGTGAATGTCTTCTTTTAACTCTCATTGAGAAAATCAGTCTTGACATCTAATTAGTGTAGCTTAAGATTCATTCTTGTAAGTACTAACATGAGTATTCTTATTGATGTAAATTTAGCCCTAGGGAATAAGTATCAACAAAGTCTATTCCAATTTTTTATATATAGCCTTTGAAAACTAGCCTTGCCTCACATCTTCCTAGGTTACAATTATCTGCCTTCAATTTCTTTTTGAGTAACCCTTTGCAACCTATGGGTTTTCTATCCTGAGGTAAACCAACTAAGTACCAAACCTTATTTTTCTCATTAGATTCTAACTCATCTTGCATAGCATTTTCCTACTCTTTATAATCTATTTTACGCATCGCGTCAACATATCAACTTTATGATCAGGTCTCCTACACTTAATTTCTTGCATGTAACCATGCATGTTTAATCATATATTATCAATATAATTAGTATTCTAATGGCTATTATAAACTAACATAATAGGCAATGGGCTGGTTTTGTATTATTTCATACATCAAGAGGATTTTTATTATTAAATCAAAACTCTGGGTAAATACCTTATATTATAATAATTTAATAAAAACTGTAACACAAATAATATATATATATATAAAGCATCATAATAAAATTGATATGATCAAGTAAATAAGTAAATAAGCAATTAGAATATTAGAAAAAGTTGGTGCCTACCAAACAGTTTTTTGCTATCCATTTCTTCCAGGCGTCCTTGGACTTTATAAAGAGACTCCACCATCCTTTCATGGCCGCCCTGAGCTGCAATGTGAATTGGTAGCATTTCCTTTTCTCCACGGATACTTGTTAATTTTTCATTCTTTTCAAACATCAGTTCAGCATGTTCCACCCTTCCCATTGCAGCAGCAATAAAAAAAGCAGTATTGCCACTACGGTTTTCAATAGCAAGTTCGTCGCTTTGCATTAAATCTACTAGTTCACGGAGACAACTAGAGTAGTTTTCCTCAACTGCAACGTGGAGAGGGTAGTCCTCTTTTTTCTGATATACCAACAGTTTTCATATCCCAAGGGTTCCAACACGACTGGTGGAGTATAGCTTGATACAATTTTTTACGGTCTTCATTGAACCTTGTATCATCTGTAAAGGTGAAACAAGAAAGAAGTTTTATATGTAAAAACTAATTCATTTAAACATATAGTGCTGATGTAAATATATAGTAATATTAAACATATGAACTATATATACAAAAGGTCACGCTATTCGTACATAAATTGAATAGACACTCTGTATGCCATTGCTAATATTTGAAACTGTAATTCTTACTTTACATAAATATACTTACTTTACTACAAAAGGTGACCTTTATAAATAATATATCAGTTGAAGAACCATTAAAAGGGTGGTTAAAAAATATATATGTTTCTGAAAATAGAGAAAATCTACAGAAGCCGGTGGTACAAATGAGAATGCTGAGTTGGTGCCACAAACTAATAATGAAGTGACATGTGTGAAATTTATTTAAATTAAATAATAAAATTAAGGACTAGACAAAAATAAACAATAAAACTAAGGATGATAGTGCAGTACAGTACATGGCCAAACTGAAATAAACTAAGACTTCGACAAATGGTTTTTCAGTGTTTATTGCGGCAAGAAACCCATGAACTTGTAGTGCCTAAAATAAATCAAGACAGGTTTTTACCGAACTGAAACAGTAACAAATGCTCTCCGTCTTGCAATGGACAAGAGATAAAAAATGTTTGAGTGGGTTGATTGGAAATCATTGAGTTGGATTGTTTTTGAGGGAAAAAAGTATATCAGATTTATATATTATTGATTGATGGTGTGTTTGTTTCATTTGGATTCATTGATTATGTGTTTGTTTCATGAGGATAATCAGTTTGTTGCCTTGAAAAAATTAGACTAGGTTAATAAAAATTGGGGGAGGGAGATGGCAGAGGCGGAGCTGAAAAATTAAAACCGGGTAAATAAAAAATAGGGTAAGGAGGCGGTGGCGTTGATGCAATGGCTGAAGAAAAAATGGGGGAAGGAGAGAAGGGTGAGGCAATGGCGGAGGAAAAAACTGGGGGAAAGAGTCTGGCAGAGTGTTGGAGTTGTCGACTACTTCAGCATTAATGGGTAACGGAGATGCATTCGGGGGTCCCGTTGACCGATGAGCGGGGGGGGTTGCGGGGGCAGCGCCCCCGAGCCCGTAGGTGGTTTTGGGCTTTTCCATGTATAGCCGCTGTAGGATTTCTTTTAAGTTACTAATTCCTTTTTGGGTTGGGCTTAAGAATAGGAGTCCTTGTAAAACTAGGTTTAATCTCTTAAACCTAGTATATAAATATACTTTTCTCTTGTTATGGGGAAGAGAGCAATTCATTCATTGTAAACGAGAGAGGTGAGACATATTGCAATAATATTGACTCAGTTGGACATAGCCTATATTAGGTAAATCAGGATAAATCGCGCGTATTATTTTCTTTATTTACTATTTGTTTTGTTTTATTATTATATTTTGTTCCTGTTGTTGTCTCTATTTCATTCACAAAAAGGTTGAGGCAATGGCGGAAAAAAAATTGGGAAAGGAGGCGCTAGCGATACGGTTGAGGCAATGATGGAAGATAAGGTGTTTTAATTGGATTATAATTTTTGATAATAGTAAAATAAATTTTTTAATGCATTTGACACATGTCAGTTTATTATTAGTTTGTGGTACCAACTTAGCAATCTGAGTTGGAACCTCTAAGGTTATTCTAGAGTTTCTTCTAAAGAAAAAGTTATAGGAGTGATTTATGAACAGAAAATTTAAAAAAAAAAAAAAAATTGTCGTCCGGATATTAAGACAAATCTTAGGAGGGGATTGTGACTTCTCAGATTAATATCGCAAATTATAAATACCCTGACCCAAATAATATGAAAAAAAAAAAAAAAAATAGCTTCTTAGTACAGGTCATTGTGATCTCAAATTATATTTATTTTAGTCCTTTTAATGAAATTTAATGTTTAATTTAAACCTTTAAATTTTAACCAAACTTTTTTCAAAATGAAATTAACTCTTAAGAGTTAAATAACAAAAATTCTAAAGGCTCCGTTTGGTTGGCTTTTAGGAATACTATTATTAATATTCTCAAAAAAGTTAAACAGTAAAATGTCATTATTCTCAAAATATTATTATCTATTTTTCAATTTCTTTTAAACCTCCTAAATTTGTTAATTTAACTAAACACTCCCAAATATTTTTTTTTAGAAATTACAAAAATACTCCGGTCACCCTCCGACGGTGGTGGCCGGTTGTCCATATTTAATGGGTGGGTTAGAGGTGTTTTTGTTAACTTTTAATATTTTATTATAGAGGTATTTAGTAAATAAACAAACATAAGAGATGTTTTTGTTAATTTTCAAATCCTACATTGTAATACCCGCCAAATTTAACTTTTTTCAAAATATTATTCTAAAAACCATCAGAATAATGAACCGAACCGAGCCAATTTACATTTGTTTAACCTCACTGTTGATCGCCTATTTTAATGGGCACTTCTAATGCACTTATATTACAGTGAACAAATTAATTTTCTCTTAGTTTAGGTAATACCAAAACGATTGCTAGGAAATTTCTAAGACGTAAAAATGAAAGGATACTCAAAATGATTCATCTTTAATAATATGAAATAAAATAATAAGCAATTTACAAGATGATATCAAAATGTATCAGCGTTTTCTTGAAGAAGATATGTCTCATTCTCAACTACTTCGTTAGATGACCCTTCTTTCGATGCAGCTGTGTTTCATCAGTCAAAATTTTGTCATAATTAATTGTTATGCGTTTATATAAAATTAGATAAACAAATTAATTTTCTTTTTCTATAGATAATCTAAGGAAATTGTTAAAAACAGTTTAAATGCATAAAATTATTGTCTAAACATTGCATCTTTAAAAGTGAAAATAAATCCAAGTATTTTTAACACCAACTCAACAACTAAACTATTAAATTACATGGATTAATATCCAAGTATTTATTTTACATGAAACTTGATCCTGTTAGAAATATTAGTAGTCTAAACTTACTCTTTGATCGATCCTAAAACTCCTTGTCGTCTTACCAAAAGTTTAATGATGTGATATGATTGATGCTCAAACAATCATTCTTTTTAAGTTTAAAACAATATCACATTCAATTGACTCATACCACCTTGTTCTTGAGGAGGAGATGCCATAAGTTCATCTTTCTTGTCATGTGACTCAATTTCTGGTGCCATGTCAATCTTCACTTCATCCGTGGACATTTTTGTGGTAAACACTGTAAGGAACTTTAAGTAATTAGACCTTTGTCAGATTTAATTTATAAGACATCATATTGGGGATTAAGTATTTATAAACTTGTATTTTACAATCTTTCCAATTTTAATTAATAAAAACATTTTCTCATAATTATTCATAATACAACTGAATGAGAAACATATATGAGGGTAAGCTATTGAAATTAAAAAAATAAAATAATAATAATTGATTATTAATGAGATGAAATTAGCAACTTCTGAATTGTTAGATTACATTAAATCAATGTTCAAGAATTTATGTTAGAGGAGATTGATTCTTTCAGAATTAGGTATAAAATTCCTGTTCAACAGTTAATTCTTTATCAAAATTAAAATTAATAATGTTTTACCATCGTTATTATTTATATGCTTATTTTAAATTTTGGTCGCATAGCTTGTGGATTAGATAATTAAAAAGGAAAATTCTATTGACTTCTAACGAAGTTTGTTAAGTAGATCTCATGAAGTTAATTTTGATATTCATCTTGCCCATTTATTTTACATAAAATCTAAACTAACATCAATTTCAAGAGCATTTTGTTCCTCATGTATACTTACAGATCTTACACGTAGTACATAGAACAATCTTAGCGACTATTCAATAATCAACATGTTGGAAGTACATAAATTATCTCAAAATAATGTGAAAAAAAAAAAAAGAAGAAGAAGAAGAAATGGGTTAAAAGGGTTACCTCTTTTGGTAACTAAAGAGATAATGCAATCTGCAGCTGCAAATTAATGGAGCTCAAGTTCTCACTTCTCAAGTGGAGCATAGAGAGTATAGAAGATAAAGTAGAAATGTCTTTAAAATAGAAGCAGCTGGATGATATTATTAAGTGTGGGCTAATTAGCAAGAGAAATCGTATATGAGATATTTAATAAGTGGACATCAACAAGTCTGATTGATGAGTATGGGGCCATAAGATCACCTTATCAATTATTACATGATTACAATATTTTTGTTGTCATTATGTTAGAATGCTGAACCATTGAATCAAGTTATTATCTAAAAGTTTGTTTCCTTTCATGGATAGAATGATTGAATTAAATTGATAGTTGATACTTACTCTAAACAAATAAGTACACTTTTCCAATAGCTTTCCTTACCCATATGAAAGCAATTTAATGCGACCGAGTTTTAGTTGACTCGAGTTTGTTCGAGTTCATCGCATGTGATTTGTTAATTTGATTGGAGATAGTTTTTTATGGGTTCTTATCATAAACTGTTTGAGCCTTTCATCAATCAATGATTTTTCTACTATAGGTTGAAATGTTAATGGTCTTGATGCTTTCGTGCTGAATCATTGTACGTGTTGTAGATTCCATAATCTTCACACGGTGAAATTCCTCTAACAATATACTTTCCAGGTGTAGTATAACCACTATTGAACATATCATAACAACATTGGTACACGAAAAATTCTCACCATCTTAGTATTAGATTTTAAAAAATTGCTATGATTTATGTACACCACTTATATACAATAAGCAAGCACCTAGAAGTTGTAAACTCTAGAAGATCAAGAATTTGATAATAGCAAAAGAACTGCTGTTGATAATCATGGTAGAGCATCTTGAGAATTACAATCTTTAGAATGGAAATAAGTTTTTCTTCCCACACAATCTTCAGATAGTCTCCAACCAAGTCCTCCACACAAAACAGCAAATAAATCTCTACAAACAATTCTAATGCCTACTCCCATTATTCTAATAGCAAATGATCAATATTCAGCTACAAATGGCATCCACCTAAGGCATAGTTGGGTGCTTGCAACTCGCTCACATCAGCTATTGAACATCTAAAGTGAATGTACCTGCCCTGTAGAAAGTCCCTTTGGGAAAACAATAGTGCTTTGCTGATTATCTGCTGCTTCATTTTGAGCTTCTGGGGCAGAGCCTTTCCATGACAATGCAATTGAAAATGGGAAGCTCTCATTTACCTTTAGAAAAAACCACAAACGAAGAACCATTATTGATCATTTTTATGCATAATCTGATTAAATCATAACATGAAACTGTATACCTACTTAGTCACAATTAAAGCATAACATGGATCAGAATTGCCTTGGCCAAAAAGAGAGTACAAGGCCGCTCATCAGGAACAGAGTATTCAATGACACAAACTGCCTTTCACTCGTTCTAGTAAAAGGTTTTGTCATTGAATTTTCTATTCCTGACTAACAGCCTTTTACTCAATGATTAAACATTGAGTTACTATGACATAGTATCACCAAGTGTACAGGAGAACACAACTTCAACCATCCAAGACCACAAAGACTGCTTCAGGAAAATAAACCAAGAAAAAAGGAAGCAGCATAAACCCGACATTTAAACTAATAACTGCCTTAAAAACAACAGCATACCCAGACCTCTCTTTGGAAAAAAAAAAAAAAAAGAAGATATAAAAAGCAAGAAAAAATAATGGTACCTTTTCTAGATCTTGAATATCTCTCAATAAATATCATGAAAAAAAAGCACCATAATACAAAATTAAGAAAAAAAATACAGCTTTAATCTTGACATCCAAGACGCACAAACATTAGTAATAACCAAAATTCCGCCTCTTAATGTCATTTTAAACCAAGATTCACAGCACCCAAAAAAAAAAAAAAAAAAAAAAAAACACATGAAAATTCAGTCAGAAAAGGAAAGATTCTTACCTGAAACTCCCTCACTTTGAATGTAGGACTAAGGATTGCACATTCTAAAGCACAGCCCCTAGCAACACACTCACTTGCATTTATTGTACGCCTAGGCTCCTTCCCAAAGAATTCTGTTAAGATCTTCATTATGGAAGGAACATGAGAGCCAGAACCAACAACCTCAACCATGTGAATATTCTCGACTGAATCCCTAGTTTCAGCCAAAGCCTTCTCCAGAGGCCTCTTCACACGTTCCAAAATTGGAGCACTAATTTGTTCGAATTCACCCCTCTTAATGAAACCCCTCTATTGTGAGTGAATGCTGAAACGGCGTCGTACTGAATTAATGGAACGGTGTCATTTTGAGACAGCTCCTGGATGATCATTGCTAATTCGTAAGGAAAGCCAAGCAGGTGAGATCAAGCCTCCAGTCAACACTATAAAATGATTAGGGTTTCCTGTTGTAACAGTAGATCAAACACAAAAAGGTTGAGAGCAGTTTTCGTTTTTTCTTAGAAAACTAGGGTTCTTTCTTTGGGGACATATTTGTATGTAACTGTGGGTTTCTTGAGTGGTTTGGGTTAATCAATCAAGGGAAGAACTACTGTGTTCTTGTTATAGGGATTTCCAGGTTAGAGGAGTCCTAGGGCAGAGTACGGGTTCAGATCAGTGGTGTTCGATCTAGGTTTCTTGGGTGTCATTCTTTGTAATCGTGACTGTAATCGGGTGTTCTTTAATCATAGTGCAGTGAACTCTCTTTCCAGAGTTCAACGTGGATGTAGCTTGCTCAAATCGGGCAAGTGAACCACGGTAAAGATCCTGTGTTTTTGTTTGTGGTTTTCTGGTTTTCTTGTTTGTTACAGTTTGCATTATAGGTTGATTGCATAACAGTGGTATCAGAGCCATCGTCCTAGGGTGTAATCTTTTTGAAATCGTTCAATTTTTTAAAAATAGAAAAATTTAGGGTTTGCTCGAAAAATTAGGGTTTCTCAGATTTTAGGGGTTTCTTAATCCAAAGGTTCCTAGAGCCTTAGAACTTTGATTCTTACTAAGTCTTGGGGTTTTCTTTGTGAGATTAGATCACAAACACTGGTTAAGGAGAGTAATCTTGGTCGATCTTGTGAGTCTATCGTACTTGTATTCTCTTTTCGGGTTGTCTGCTAGTTTAAGGGTATATAGGAGGTGGAAACTAGAGCAGCAAAAGCGCTGCGTGTTGGCAATGTCAGTGTAACAACGCCACTTACTCCTTAGACTGTGTCACACTGTCTATATAATACCATGAGCACTACTCGTATGGAGATCTCCCAACACGATGGAAGATCGATTTCGGGAGTTGGAAGAAGAAAATGAAGGCTCTGCTTTCACATAACAAAGTCGCCCTTGCACTGGAGAAGGATCAAAAGAAATGGTCCGAGGAGAAATTGAAGGTGAAGGAGAAGGAGGAGATTGATGAAGCTGCCTACAATCTGATCGTGATGAACCTCTCAGGCAGTGTACCGAGAAAGGTTGATGGAATCGAAACCCCTCTGGGGTTATGGGGTAAACTCGAAACTTTGTATGCACTTCAATCTGCACCTAACTTAGCTTTTCTCAAGGGTGCTTTGTTTTCTTATAAAATGGATAGTAGCAAGACAATAGAGGAGAACCTAGATGAATTCCTAAAAATGACCTTAATTTTAAAGGGCACAGATCAGGAACTAGGAGAGACTAGTCTAGCCATGATTCTGTTAAACTCCATTACTGAGGATTATCTAGTTGTTAAGAATGCACTTCAGCATTTCGGTACTGTTCCTAGTGTTGACTTGATTGTGGCTGGTCTTAAGCCTAGAGAACTTGAGTTAAAAGTCCAAAAACGAAATGGGAGTAACCTGTTTATTAGGGGAAAACCAGATACCTTTCAATTTGGTAAAGGCAGTCAACCTAGCCAGGGGTCTAAAAACAAGAAACGGGGTAAATGGAACAATAAGCATAAGGCAGAGGCTAGAAAATGTTTTTTCTATAATAAAACTGGTCATCTGAAAAAGAATTGCTTTGAATGGCTTAAGAAACAAAAGCAGGGAAACACAGAGAGTAACCTAGCCTCATCCAAACACTTAGCTGAAGAAACAGAGGTCCTTACTGTCTCTGTTACGACAATACAAGAGAATGGGTATTAGATTCTGGGTGCTCTTTTCACATGAGTCCCAATAAGGACTGGTTTCACGACTTTGAGGAATATGATAGGGAGACTATGTTCATGGGGAACAACGATGCCTATAGGGTCAAAGGTAAAGGCAGTATAACCCTTAAACTCTGTAGTGGGAAACTAATAAAACTTACCCATGTTAGGTACATTCCAGAACTTAAAAGGAACCTTATATCCTTAGGAACCTTAGATGAAGAAGGATGTTGTTACAGAGCTGAAAATGGGTGGCTGAATGTGTATAGAAACCATAATCTAATTCTGAAAGGAGAAAAAAGGAATGGATTGTACATCCTATGTGGAGAATATTATTCTGATTGCCTAAGTTCTTCTTGTGTCACCCCAAATATGTCAGTAACAGAAAAATGGCACCTTAGAATGGGACATATGAGTCAGAGGGGACTAGATATCCTAAGTAACCAAGGCATGTTAGGAAAGGACACTGCTGCAACCTTAGAATTTTGTGAGAACTGCATTTTAGGAAAACAGGACAGAGTCAGTTTCCCAAAAGGCATACACCTTGCCAAAGGTTGTTTAGAATACATACACTCAGACTTATGGGGACCTGAGAGAGTGAGGTCTCATGGGGGCAGTAGCTACTTTATGTCCATTGTAGATGACTTTAGAAGAAAAGTGTGGATTTACACCCTTAGAACTAAGGACCAGGCTCTGTCTAAATTTCAAGAGTGGAAAGTCCTTGTGGAAAACCAACTAGATAGAAAGGTAAAAACCCTAAGGACTGACAATGGATTAGAGTACTGTAACAATGAGTTTGATAAGTTTTGCAGTGAGCAAGGAATCCTAAGACATAGAACTGTGAGAAGAACCCCTCAGCAGAATGGGGTAGATGAGAGGATGAACAGGACACTCCTGGAAAAAGTCAGATGCTTGTTGTTCACCTTAGGGTTACCTAATACCTTCTAGGGAGAGGCCTTGTCCACTGCAGCCTATCTGATAAATAGGAGCCCCTCAACTGCCATAAATTTCAAATGTCATGAAGAAGTTTGGTCAGGAAGAAAGCCTGGTTTAAGCCATTTGAGAATCTTTGGGTGTACAGCCTATGCACATAAAGTGGGAGGAAAGTTAGAGCCTAGATCCACCAAGTGTGTGTTCCTAGGATATCAAGATGGTACCAAGGGGTATAGACTTTGGGACAGAAAGTCACCAGGGGTAAAAATCATCATTTCCAGGGATGTGGTCTTTAATGAAGGAGAGTTCCCTTGTAAAACAAATGAACAGAACACTGGTACAAGCACCCCAACTGAACCTATCAAAGATACAACTGAGAGTACAACCATTGAGGTGGAGCCTGTGGGTCAGCAGGCTGAACCACCTCAACCCAATGAGGAACATGCACCTGAAAACCAACCAAGATCAGAAGATCCTGGATCTGATAGTGAAGAAAATGAAACAGATGCCTCAGAGCCCCAACATGCACACTTAGAACACTATCAACTTGCGAGAGACAGAATAAGGAGGGAGGTAAGACCCCCTGCCAGGTTTTCTTATGCTGAACTAATATACACTGCTTTGCTTGCAGGAGCAGGGATTCAAAGAACAGAACCAGACTCATATGAAGAAGCAATAAACTCTAAGGAAAGGGAAAAATGGAAGCAAGCAATGGAAGAGGAAATGAGGTCACTTGAGGTAAACAGAACCTGGTCCTTGGTTCCCAAACCCAAGGATCAAAAGCTAATCAAATGCAGATGGCTGTACAAGATTAAAGAGGGAATCTCAGCTACTGACCCCCTTAGGTACAAGGCCAGGTTAGTAGCTAAGGGTTACACCCAACGTGAAGGAATAGACTTCAATGAAGTCTTTTCCCCAGTAATCAAGTATAAAACCATTAGGTTAATGCTCTCCATTGTTGCCCATTATAACCTAGAGTTAGAACAGATGGATGTTACCACTGCTTTTCTGCATGGTAACTTAGAAGAGGAGATTTTCATGAGCCAACCCTTAGGTTTTATTGATCCCAAGAAACCTAACCATGTGTGCATTCTGCACAAATCACTGAATGGACTGAAACAGTCCCCGAGACAGTGGTACAAAAGGTTTGACAATTTCATTGTAAGTATAGGATACACTAGGAGTAGCTATGATAACTGTTTCTATTTTAATTTGAATCATAATCTGCCAATATATCTTTTACTGTATGTAGATGATATGTTACTTGTGAGTGAGTCTAAGTATAAAATTCATGAGTTAAAGGGCCAGCTTAGATCAGAATTTGACATGAAGGATCTAGGAAATGCCAAAAGAATCCTAGGGATGGACATTATCAGGAACAGGGACAAACATGAATTAATCATTAGGCAGAAATCATACTTAGAAAAACTAGTGACTAAATTTGGTATGGCTGACTCAAAACTAGTGTCTATGCCTCTTGCAAACCATGTTGTGTTAAACAAAAGCCAATGCCCCACAACTGAGTCTGAAATAATCAAAATGGAATCTGTCCCCTATGCTAATGTTGTTGGATCTGTGATGTACGGAATGATCAGTACCAGACCAGACCTGTCCTATTCTATTTCTTTACTAAGTAGATTCATGGCAAATCTAGGCAGTGAGCACTGGACTGCCTTAAAGGGTGTATTAAGGTACATTAGTGGTACCCTGAATGTTGGTCTAAACTTCTGTAAAAGGCATAATTCACTTGACTTGGTGGGTTTTGTAGACTCTGATTTTGTAGGTGACAAAGACTCAAGGAAATCCACCACCTTTTATTACTTTACCCTTGGAGGAAATTGCATTAGCTGGAAGTCACAACTTCAGCCCATTGTTGCTCTCTGAACAACTGAAGCAGAGTATATTGCTATTGCTGATGTGTTTAAGGAAGCTGTATGGCTGCAAGGTTTGTTAGCTGATGTAAAACTGACGATGGCAAGGCTACTGTATTCTCAGATAGTCAGAGTGCAATCCATCTTAGTAAGAATCCAGTTTATCATGAGCGGACCAAGCATGTGGATGTCCGCTTCCACTTTGTCAGAGACTTAGTAGCACAAGGGGTAATTGATCTTGTAAAGGTTTCCACTGAAGACAATCCTGCCGATATGGGGACCGTGGTTGTCTCACCTGCAAAGTTCAAGCACTGCTGGAACCGGCTGCATATAAGATAACCTGTGAAGACCAGAACAATGATGGAACTGTTTGGGTTTGCTGCATTGTGAAGGTTTAGCATTCAAGGTGGAGATTGTTGTGAGTGAATGCTGAAACGGCGTCGTAATGAATTAATGGAACGGTGTCGTTTTGAGACAGCTCCTGGATGATCCTAACCGCTAATTCAGAAGGAAAGCCAACGGCTGATATCAAGCCTCTAGTCAACACTATAAAAGGATTAGGGTTTCCTGTTGTAACAGTAGATCAAACACAAAAAGGTTGAGAGCAGTTTTCGTTTTTTCTTAGAAAACTAGGGTTCTTTCTTTGGGACTGATTTCTATGTAATCTGTGGGTTTCTTGAGTGGTTTGGGTTAATCAATCAAGGGAAGAACTACTGTGTTCTTGTTATAGGGATTTCTAGGTTAGAAGAGTCCTAGGGCAGATTACGGGTTCAGATCAGTGGTGTTCGATCTAGGTTTCTTGGGTGTCATTCTTTGTAATCGTGACTGTAATCGGGTGTTCTTTAATCATAGTGCAGTGAACTCTCTTTCCAGAGTTCAACGTGGATGTAGCTTGCTCAAATCGGGCAAGTGAACCACGGTAAAGATCCTGTGTTTTTGTTTGTGGTTTTCTGGTTTTCTTGTTTGTTACAGTTTGCATTATAGGTTGATTGCATAACACCCTCACATCCTTCTCACCCATCAAGCATTCAATATTCAAAGGTGCCTTAGGATTGGCACTAAGAACTTTCTTCAATTTCTCACAGGCAGCCCTAAGACGAAGGCAGGCTCTGGCATTCTGGAAAACATCAATCTTGTATTCATCCTTGAACTTGGCTGCAAAATGCTGGAATAGAGCTTCATCAAAATCTCTACCACCCAAAGACCGATCAAATGAGTGACCCAATATCTTAAGTTGAACCTTCTTGAACGCGGCTATGCATACTTGGAAACTTGAATTCCCCACATCCACAAAGGCAACATTCAATTGGTCATTTTCCGGCAAATCAGTCTTATAAATACCATAAGCCAATGTTGTGGCTGTAGTTTCATGAATCAAGCAGAGAGGATGCAGACCTGCAATTGTGGCTGCATCCAACACAGCTCTTCTTTGAAGGTCAGTGAAATAAACAGGAATTCCAATGCAGTAGTCCACTACAGCTGCATTCAGATTCTTCTCAGCTATGCTTTTCAAATTTGAAAACAACATTCCCAGAACTTGGGTAGGAGTAAACATCCTCATTTTACTCAAGTATCGTGAAAAATTGTCAACCCTGCACCATAAATCAGGAATTTTCGGTGGTGAAAGGATAAAATTTATAGGATTTTCTTGTAGAGCTCTGCGAGGCATTTCTCTCTGGTCCACATCTGGCGATGCAAAAGTACATTTCGGTTTCAAAATGTCATTGCGAAATAAACCTTTAATGCACTGCAATTATAAAAATAAAATTAATCAGTCATTTCTGGGAAGCTTGAAGAAAATTATTTGTTTTTAATAGGAACTAAACTGGTAATCATCTTTCTTTTTCGTAAAGTTCATAAGCAGCTACACATTTTGTATTGGTTGGTTCTATATTCACATAGTTCTCGTTGCACTGTACTTTGAGGTCCTGAAAAATTGCAGAATCTAGAAATAAAAAAATCCATAGTTTAAAAGAAACAGAATTAATTAAAAAGAAAAAAATATATATACACAAAATTAAATATATTTAAAATAACCTCATAGAGTTCATCAGATATAAGCGCTGCCCAAACAGACACCTACATGCTTTTCAGGATCTGGCTGCTTACCAGCAGCTGCCCAAACATAGCTGTAGCACAGAAATTTTACAGTAACAATCAAAAGATTTTCATCTTATTCAGCAAAAAAGTTGTGTTTCTCCAAACATTTTAGTTTTCAAAGCATTTGAGGAATAAATAAACGTGATCTGAAATACGAAAAATCTAAATCTAATATACTTGCCTGTAAGGACTCCTCTTGAACTTCTCTGCAACTGCTAACATCATACTTGCCTGTAAGGACTCCTCTTGAACTTCTCTGCAACTGCTAACATCATCTCAAGGTACTTATTTCTCCCATCAGCTTTGGAGTCCAAAATTTCAAGAAGGAAAGAAACAAAACAGATGGCTGCAGAGCCACACTTCTCTTCCATAACCTCCAATATGAAAAGATTACAGTTTCATAAATCCATCATAAAACTTCCACAAGATATGCATTATCAATAGAAAAGAAAAAGAAGAACCGGGGTCTCTGACAGTAGTATTGACAGAATACCCCTTCTGAAGTAATAACTTGATGAGCAAAGATGCGACATATCCAGTGCCACCCACAACAGAAGCAGTCTTCTTTTCCGAGAAATTCAATTCATCAAAGAAACCCTAGCTTTCAGTAGGAATAAAAACCAAGAAAAATAAGAAAAAAAGCAAAGAGAAATTGAGAAAACTTACAACTCTCTGATTAAGTTCATATGTAGACTCTAGCTGAGCCACCAATATGCCGAATCGTGAGAAAGGCACGTTGTCTCTCACGTAGTTCCTAGCCATCTGCGAAAGAACGAACTCCTTCAGATTCACAGTGTTTGGAGGAGGATCAAGTGAAAGAAGTTTTTTAAGTGGAAAAGATGCTAGCTCAAAACGGTTTGGCTAAAAACCTTTAAAAAAAAAAAAAAAAAAAAAAAAAAGAAATTAACATTAATTTAATTGAGTGATAAACTTCGATGGATCGACGTGCATGGAACGAAAAAGAAAAACCAAAGCTACTGAATCTCTTTTCATTTTAATTATTTATTATTTTATCATAAATTCATAATGGATTCTCGAAATAATGTATTCGGAGGATCATCCCCAAATGAGTTTTACGTTCCATCAACTGAAGAAATAGAAGGGTTCAATCTATTTTCACCATTTCCTCTAGAAGAAGCAACTGCAATTCCACAACCACATTCGATCAGGACAAGGTGTAGCCAAACACATGCGAACTACGAGTCAACGGGCACAGGCATAGCCCAACCGCCCGCCCCTACCCCCCCCCCACCGTCCCCACCGACAAAGAGGGTCGTGTCCAATGTATGACGATATTTCATCAAATCAAAATGGCCAAAGACAAATGGGGAGGGGGAAGAATCGTGTGGGATATGTAATTTCTGTGGAACTATTATTGGCATTGAGAATGGGACTTCGACAATGCGACGACACGTGGAGAAGAAACACCCCCAAATAATGTAGTTGTCTAATACATCTTCAACCGGATCAGGTAGACAAATTCAAACTCAACTTAATTTTAATCTACAATCCCCAACTCTCTCAACATGGTAATACAATGCACGTGTTGCATGAGAGGAAATAGAAAGATTCATAATTGCTACGGACTCTGATTTGTTTATCTGAAAATCCTTATTTTATTCACATGATTAAAATTGCATTTTGTCCAGCATATACCTCTATTAGTAGAAGTACAAGTATAAGAGATATACTAAAAATTTATAACAAAATAAATAATAAAATGAATCGAAAATACAGGTCAGGTTCTAATGGTATCCAGTAACGAATCGGTATGAGAATTACCTGGTTTTGAATTGAACCGAAAATTTGGTTCGATTACTAGTTACCCGGATTTTTAACCAAATTTCCAAGAAAAATTTATACGACATTAATCTTTTTGTAACTTTTCTTTTATTACCTTCAAGATGCATATATAAAATTCCCCAGAATAAGATAGTAAAACTGAGATTAATAAAGAGATGAGTTAATTAGAAGCTTTTTCAGCCTATGTATATCAACCAAAAACAAACCTTTACCAACCAATATTTTTCAAATAATAACAAAATTAAAAAAAGAAAAAAAAAAAGTGAACTTGAAGGTTTTTAATGACAACCAAACCAAAGCACAGAGCAAGTTATCAGTTTTTATTAAAAAAAAAAAAAAGTAGAAACGGCAAATAATAAATAAAGAATCCTAATAGCTATTGAACTAAAAATTTCACAAACCCATTCCTACTACAACCAGTCAAGCAAATAAAAAAACCCGAAAATTCACCACAATATACAATTAATCTAATTTGAAGGATTTGATAATAATCTCTTGTGAGATTATTTATCCCTATGAAACTTTTGTTTCTTGTTATCACTTGAAATCTTCTTCTTCTCCTCTTTCGTACCCCGCGTCATGTTATAACTGGTAACTTCAATTTATCAAGCGGGTATCTTCATTTCTCCCTCTTTTCAAAATAAAAAATATATTTCACATGACAAAAATTAATTATATTCAATATCCTCCTATCAGCATGCATGAGAACAGATTAATGTTCAGCTATCTTTTCTTATTAAGAAACTAATTAACTGCGGTCTCACATTTATACAAAGCTAAGCTGCAAGTTGCAAATTAAAACAGAATTGTAACTTCTTATAACTACTTGCTGACAACATATAATAACTATATCAAATTTTAAGTTATTCAAGCTCTCATTCTCCACGCGAGTACTTATTCTGAGCTGACTTTTCGACTTGCTGTTAAGCTGATCTTCACACCGCTGCCGTTTGAGGTTAGTTGCGCCGGAAGACCCGAACTATATTCTAAGCTTTACATTTTCGTACCCTTACTAACAGGAAGCGTGTGGCGGATTGACCAGAAAGAATTACGACAGCGCCGGTAACATCTTCGGCGTACGTACCCAAAGTGCATGTATTTTGCCTTAAGCCAGTTCCAAAATTTATCCTCGAAAAGAAAACTTCTTTTAAACATTAAACGCACAACATCAAACAGGAGTGGACAGTTTCGCTTCGCTAACTCGATGACAGGTAAAGAAGCAATCAAACAAAGAAGAACACGAACCCAAATTTTTTCAAATTTGAAGACAATGAACACAGTTGTAACAAAAACTGCCATCATTGCTGCTATTGATAACAAAAGTGTTACGAGTCCCATCACCAACTTTTTAGGCAGCTTGGAAAGAAAATCTTTTTCGGCATAACGAGAAGTAAGAATAGATAAGAAGGTTAGGATTGAATAAACGGATAATACCAGAGATATTGCATCTGATATGACAAAAATTTTGAAAGAAAGTTTGTGAGCAAAATGAGGCGTCCCTGACTCTTCTTTGATACCACCTGGTACTGTGAAAGCTGCAGCCAAAACCACAGTGGCAATAAGGGTTGCCACAATCATGCATGAATTTGCAGTATCCTTCATCCATTTCTCCCCCTTTTCCTTCAACACTTTGTGCTCCTCACTAAATTAAATAAAGCTTTAGGAGTTTGACTTTTTTCATTTTTAGCTTCCGCAACCAATGGATTCACAATCTTATTCACTTCCTATATTTAATGTTATTAAACATATTATCAATTAATGAAAAAAAAAAAATTCTGTAAAAGAAACAAAAAGTGTTGTTAATTTACCTGAAACTAACTCCTGCTGCAGCTGAAAAGCTACTCCTGAAATAGTATCGAGCTTATTTGATGGAGGCGACATTCCAGAGTAATGCAAGATATTGTTACCCTCACCATCTTTGTACTGGTGTACTTTTTGAAGTAATTTTCTCTGAAATGGTGGGCGTACATTTTTTTTGAGCAGTTTGAAGATATCCTTCTGACGTTTCCAAACAGCATTACAAAATATCCGGCCACATGTATCAGTATCTCCGTCAACTTTGCATATCAACTCTGGATAATGACAAATAATCATGCTTAAAAGTTCGATGTTGTCTTGTGCGACGGCAACGTTTATTACTTCATCAATCCAGGTGTCACCATAATCTACATTTTTCAAAAGGAGATAAGGTAGTTCAAGTGTTTGTCGGGATAGCTTTTCATGGGCGGGCAACTTGTCGCTATCGGAAACTAATTTTAGAACTAAAATTCAAAGATGGAGAGAATCAAAAGAAACTTAGAAGGTGTTAAAGATTAAAGAGAATAACATATGTTGAAGTATCTCTTCGAAATTCCTTGCTGATTTTGATTGGCCAAGTTAGGAGGCATCATAGGTGTTCCAGCCAAGATATGCAATGCTATCTCCCTCCTCCACTCATACCCTAAATTAACCATGGCTAATTTTTTGTGTTCCTTTAGCAACTGCAGCGCTTCATCTAGGAAAGAACAACCAATTAATATCATGAATAATAAATATAGAAGGGAATTGTAAAAATATTAGGAGAAAATGAAGTTTTGGCGTCTTTAATATATTGTAAAATATAAAATTAAAATTAAATTTATTTTGTATAATAGGTAGTACTTGTACTTACTTTGTTTTGATATTAATAAATTTTATTAAAATTGGTTATGAAAAGTGGTTTGTTGGGCTTATATAAACATATCCTTAGTCTGCTCATATATACGTGTCAAAAATACATGCTATAATTCCAACTATAACCTTCTTGGTAAAAGTAAAGTAAATATCAGGAATAGTGCATTATGCTTACCAAACAAATCAGCTCTACTGATGAGATTGCGAATCAATTCGATGCGATTCTGTTCTGTTAATTCATCGTTGGTGACGTCGTAAAGGTACTTCACCATATTTTTGTGGCCGTGCTGAGCTGCAACGTGAATTGGTAACATCTCATCATATCCATTTTGAGTAGCCAAATCTTCTTCGGTCATATACTTTGCCAGTTTTAGGACAACCATATAAGAATCTGCCGCAGCTGCAACGTGAAGAGCGTTGTTGTCGTTTTCTGATATACTAGTAGTTAAATATTTTGAAATTTTATCTGGATCTCTCTTAAAAACATTCCAATCATATGTGAGCGAATCATTACTCAGTGCAGTCCTATACAATTTCTTTATGTCTTCATTTATTCCACGATCATCTGTGAAGGTAAAACACAAACAAATTTTATATATAAAAACTAATTCATTCAAACTGGTTTTGATGTAAATTGAATTTACAAACTATTAAAATTATAAACTATATATACAAAATTAATTTACACAAAGTGTCAAGCTGATATCACCTTTATAATAAATAAATCAGTTGATTAACCATGATTAAATACTAATGAACCTTTAAAAGGGTGGTTAATATTAACAAAATAAAAAATTTCTGAAACTAATAAAGCTATAGAAGACTGGGATATGAAAAAACAGAAATACAATAACTAAAACAAAAACAAAGACAAAACGACAAATCTCGGGAGGGTTTATGACTTCTCTAACAATTATAGCTAAAATTGCAAGTTATAGATAAATTGGCTCATACAACAGGGAAAAAAGTAAATTTTATTGTAAACCTCTTAACTAAGTTTAATTCTTACTTTAAACCTCTTAATTTTGGGTTAAGTTATTATAGGATAATTTTATAACATGAATTTATAATACAGTTTGTTAACCATTTGTTAATCCAATGGTCTAGAAATTGCTTACTTGGCAATAAAAATAACTAATCTAATTTCCCTCCTAAGTCTATTGGATTACGTAAAATTAAGGGCTAAAAATTTGTATAAAAAATTTCTATTACAATAATGTAACCCTTTTTTCTTAACTAAAAGTTCTTAAAATTCAGAAATAAATTAGTTCTAAAAGTTCAATGGGTTCTTCTAATGCGCTTATACAATTACAATAAACAAACTATTTTTTCTTTTGTCTAGGGAATTCCAAAACGATTACTAAAGGAGTTTCAAGACGTAAAAAAGAAAAAAAAAATATAGTCAAAACAACCCATCTTAAAAATATTAAATAAAAGAAAGCAATTTATAAAAATATATCCAAACGAATTATCAGCCACTATTTCTTCATACGACCCTTTGTCTAATGCAACTGTTGTATCCCTCCCTATTTCATTAGTCGAATTGCACTTACACTTATATGATATTAGATGCACAAATCAACTCTTTTATTTTCTTTTTGTTGGAGTAGGTGTCTTAGACCCAATTAATTATTGTGGAATTGACTCTTTGTAATAATGTTTATTAATCAATAAAATACATTATCTACTATAGCATGTAAATCATGTTGAAAGGCAGTGACTGATCTAACTTGTCAAGGTTGTTTGTTGCAACCTAGTGCAACACATGAGTGCTTGCTGTGGGCAAGTTCACTGGAGTGACCCACCAGAGAATTTCATATAGATGGTAACCCTAGTGTCTATGGAATAAATCCTCTAACGAATGGTGGTGTATGTGATCCTTAGACTTGAAATCACCAAGGCGCCTTATGCACCGATTGGTGTAGTTTGACACTAGCCCAATACAGTTCTATTTAGAGCTGTCAATATGGTAATGATTGGCTACATCGAGGATTGTATCAAGACTATGGTGGATCGATAGAGGATTCATCACTCCCAAGTATAGGAGAAGTTATCTCACTACGCAATTCAGTAAATGACAATGGCACTAAAGCTGTGGCCACAGTGGGATTGAGTTGTTGCTCAATCCAATTTATTATTTCGGTCATTAATCTAGTAACTAAATACAAACATATCGAGAGTAACTGAGGATGAAAGGATTTGATTGCATGGTAACCATATCATTGACAGGTAGTTATTTCGTTGAATCTGAATCTATCGGGTGGCCATGATGCCTTGCTAGGGGCCAATTTTGGTCTCTGTGTGTACTGAGATGATTAATTAGTGTTAATTGCTATATTACTCACTGCCGGTATGATGAGGAGCCTATGGGTCACACACTTAGAAGATAATTTAAGAATTAGTTTGTGCAAGGGGTATTTTCGTCTTTTAGGACAAAATAATATTTTGGTAATCTCACAGTGCAATTAGATTTGCTAAAGTTGTTGCCTATATTTAATTTAATGTTAAAATTAAATTAGTGAAATTATATTTAAATATATATACACATAAATTTAAATGAATTATTATTTTTAATATATTTTATAAATATATTAATTGATTTTAATTACAATAATAATTAATTAAAAAAAATACCAAATGAGAGGGTGTTTGGATACAAGGATTAAAGCCCATGCCTATTCTTCATTGGAATAGGGTTTTGACACATGCACTATATAAGTGCATGTGTGTTAAAGAAAAATTATTGAATGAATTCACTTACTCATAATTGAAAGAAAAAGGCAGCTCTTTCTCTCTACACTCTCCTCACGTTTTCCCTTAGTACTTGAATCAAAGATTTTCCTTTGATTCAAGTTGATTCTTGAAGCCAATAGAGGATCTAGCAAATCCCTTTTTGGTTTTTCGGATTGTCTTCGTGTGAATCACCATTCGTTCGGTTCTACGTTGAATCGGTAGGGAAGTAGATTTAGAGACATTTGAAGGAGCCTCCAAACGTGCGTAAGATCTCTAACCCTTGAATGGATTTTTTATATTTTGATTTAACATGTTAACTATATAATATGTACCCGGATTTTGGGCTTTAAAGGAATCGATTTATCCTTTAATTTTTGTTTTTCCGCTGCGTTGGATAGATCGATTCCTAATAATGGTATTAGAGCCTTGGGTACCAAATTATATGGTTTAATCTGTGTTTGATAACATGTATTTGATTGATAACTTGTTATTTTGTGAAATATGTTAAAATTCTATGCTGATGACATGTTTTCAGTAATCGATTGACTTAATACACTTGATAAATTTTAATTTGTTGATGATCTGTAAGATTGGTATAAAATGATGTGGATTTTTGTTGAGATCGGATATTAAGATTAAGTAAAAAATTCGTTTGGCGTTCTATGCAGCTAGTTGAACTAATCTATTGCAAATCAGTGTACGCTCACCACGGTGATCGTTGTTTGGAGTACATGCTAATTGAAAAATCAGCACTTGTAGTAGTGATATAACCCATCGCCGCTGCGATCGCACTCTAGCATGCGAGCTGAATGAAATTAGCATTCGCTGCAACGATATATCACATCACCACAGTGAGCGTACTTTCGAGTGTGTAAGGCCTAAGTAAAAAATTTCAAAACTTTTGGACCAAAATGCGCATTTGCAAATTATCAGAGGGTAATTAAATTTCACCCACCCAATTCAAAATTTTTTATTTTTGAATGTATGCAATGTACTTGTTCGAATAATGCATGGTGCTCAGTACATGAGCCTTAGACCTATGGTGAATATTTTAAAGTATTTTTGGGTATGTGTGATTGTAAATTTTAAATAGGGACTCCGTGCCCTACCTTTCTCCCCCTTCTCGATGTACATTCTCTTCTCATCTCATTCCCCTTGAATGTAACTTGAGGTTTCTAAATTTATTGATGTAAAATTAGTTTAAGATTAATTTCACTATAAATTTAGTATGATGTATTTTATAATGTACTTGAAGATAGAGCAAGGACGAAGCAATCATACTGGAAGACTTAAAATATTTTTAACAGGACCCCTAGGTGACCCATTGATTCCTCTAGGCTCGAGGAAATAAGTTTTAGTTGGGCCATGTACCAATACGTTTATATTTTTGCTTAGAATGCATGCTAAGGTTGAATGTTTAATGCAATGCCGAATGATGTCATTCTGACAAAGATAATAAAACCGGTGAGACGTAAAATAAAACCCTCAAATAAAGTATATTAAGTCATAAGTAAGCCTTCCATCACCATGGGTTTAATCAAACCACTATTCGTCAAAACCTTGTTTGCCAAAGCGAAGGGTACACTTCTACCAGTGGGAGGTTAAATTTCATTGGAATTTTCCTTAATGGTGATGGGTCGACTTAAAATGATGTGTTTTGCTTGTTTGCCGAAGCGAAGGTTGATAAGCACGTCATCGGCATGGTAGAGAAGTACACTTGTTGAGTGTACATGGCAACATGTAGTGTCCACTCTACTAATACTGAAAATCACACTTGAGGACGATGGCTAGGCCATTGGATTGTATGGTTAGCTTGTTGGCTTGCTTCACATTTGAGGTTGGTAGTGGGAGCTATCAACTGGTGTGGATTAAGTTTGTTGGCCTACCTAATCAACCCATTTTGGCTTGTTCGCCAAAGCGAATGTTTGAAATAGGCTGGATGGGATCTCAGTGAACTGGGAAAGCCAACGGGCTTTTCCGAGTTAATAGTGAGGGCTATTGGCTCGAGGAAAATATTGGGAACAATTATTTAATAAAAGGCCTTATTAAATAATAATAATAAAAATTTTAATAACGATTACTTATTCTGCAATTATAAATTCACTTAAAAATATTGAACAATATGATCTCATCATTACTGTGACAAATCATCCAACTGGGAGAGAAATGGAATGGTGAGAATTTCGTTTACTAATATAGAAGTGTAAACAGTATACTTCAGTCAAAGCGATAGATTATACACCATTGAGCAGGCTTTGTTAGCTAAGTCTCCTGATAGTTCTATCCATGAGACTGGGTATGTATATGTGAAGCATATACATGATGCAAAAAGAGAAATGACAAGATACATTGTGCTTGCATCATTGACACCATTACTGCGACAATAGTGCCAAAAAATGGACTTAGCTTCTATTCTTCATTTTCTTTAGAGAAATGAGAAGCATATGGTGTCTCGGTCATTGTTAAGATGAAAGATGGAAGAGGGTACCATCATTGACGATCATATACTCAAGTTGACCAAGTATATGAACAAGCTTGAGATTTTGGGAGGCAGACTTAATGAGGGTTTAGCCATAGACCTAATATTATAGTCTTTGCCAGATTCTTACTCTCAATTTGTCTAGGACTTCATTGAGGATGATAAAGAGAATACCCTTTCTAAGCTTCTGGACAAGGTTTTAAAACCCGACCTGGGAGGCAACCTAGCCAAGCCACTGGGTCACGAGTTTTAGGGGTCGGGCCGTGATGTCATCATGCTGATGTCAGAAAAAAAAACAGATTTTAATTTTTAATGGGTTTTTTTTTTTAATTTTTCTTCTCTGTTGGTGTTGGTTTTGTCGAATAAAAATGGGGAAGGGAGAAGAGAAAAGCAAAAAAGGGTTACTTTTAATTTTATTTTTTTAATTTATTTTTTAATATTTTACTGTAGCAACGGTTATACTAGTTGGACCGGTGGTTTGTTGGAAAAAAAATCGATTCAACCATGGGTGGAAGTGGGTCAATAGCTATTTTTGGTTTTTAACATGAACTGACTTGGTCTAGCCACTGGTTCCCAGTTGAACCAGTTGAACCAATCGGGCTAGGCTGAGTTTTAAAACCATGCTTCTAGATATGTTGAAGACTATTGAGTCAGGCATGAAAATGTCAGAAACATTAATGTTGGTTGAAGCCAACTCAAGTCGGAAGGAAAGAGTTTAGAAGTCATTGGAAGGAACTATTATAGATGGGAAGGGTGTTTGCCCTCACTGTGGGAATCCCAGCCACTAGAGGAAACATTGCAAGACCTTCCTAGCAAAAAGGAAGAAGAATGTTACTTCTTCGTCAAGTACGCTCTTGATTGAGATTAGCTTCTCCTATCAACATCTTGGGTCATTGACATAAGATGTGGTACTCGCATTTGTTCTGATGTGCAGGAACTATAGCAGAGTAGATTGCTCCCCGAGGGAGAGGTGGACCTATTAGTTGGAAATGCAGCACGTGATGCTACATTAAATAGAGGATCTTATCGTCGAATTTTGCCTATGGGCTTGTTTCTTGGAACTTGTGGATTATTATGATCTTTCTTTATTTTCTAGAAATTATATTTCTGTGTCCACTTAGGACAAGTGAGAATATTACTTTATTAATGGATTGTTGTTCTTGAGTATAAATAATATTTTTTTATGAAACTGTTTCATAATAATATGTTCTTAAGATAGACAATAAGGATATTCTCAAAATAACAACTATGCCAACTATGGCAATTTGAGTTAAAAATACCTTAAGGAATGTGGGATGGTATCAAAACTCACCTCTCCATATACATCCCAGCATTATGGTGTGTTTGAAAGGAGGAAAATGACCTTACTTGAAATGGTTAGGTCTATGATGAGTTTTTATGATTTTCCCACATAATTTTAGGGTTATGCCCTAGAGACTGCGACTCACGCATTGAACCATGCACCATCAAAGTCTTTAGATAAGACTCCATATGAACTATGGAGTGGGTGAAATCCTCATTTGTCTTATCTAAGGATTTGAGGTTGTGAAGCTTATGTCAAGAAATTGACTTCGAACAAGCTAGGCCCGAAATCCTGCAAATGTATATTTGTGGGGTATCCTAAAGAGACCACAAGATACTATTTCTACCATCCAGAAGAGTGTATAATTTTTGTTGCTCATACTAGTGTTTTCCTAGAAAAAGAATTTTTTCTAAGAAGTTCTAGTGGGAAGAATTTTTTCTAAGAAGTTATAGCAGGAGAAAAGTAGAAATCGATGAAGTTCTAGAATCATAAAATACACTAGATGAAGGATGGGAAGATGTGCCACAAGAAGTGGTTAAACATCATGAGGAGGTTACTCCATAAATTGTGGATCAAAGAGAACCACCTTAGGTAGCACAACATCTATGTAGGTCTGGGAGAGTATGTTGTAAGCTCGAGAGATATGGTAATCTTGTGACTCAACATGGTGATGTACTAGTCTACCAAGACAATGAACCCACATCCTAGGAAGACGTTATACCAGATCTAGATTCCGTTAAATGGCTAGAAGCCATGAAACCTGAGATGAACTCCATGTACCAGAACCAAGTGTGCTTTCTGGTGGATCCACCTAAAGGGATAAAGCTCATATGGTATAAGTGGGCCTTCAAGCAGAAGACTGACATGGATGGCAAGGTGCATACATATAAGGCACGACTGGTTGCCAAGGGTTTTAAACAGATTTATGGTATTGACTATAAGGAAACCTTTTTGCCAGTTGCCATGATTAAATCCTTCTAGATTATGCTTGCAATTGCTGCATATCATGACTGTGAAATTTGGCAAATAGATGTCATAACTACTTTCCTGAATGGAAACCTTGAAGAGGACGTGTAAATGACACAACCCGATAGTTTCATTCTCGATGGACAAGCTAATGACTATAAGATTTGGCAAATGGATGTCATAACTGCTTTCCTGAATGGAAACCTTAAAGAGGATGTGTATATGACACAACCCGATGGTTTCACTCTTGATGGACAAGCTAATGACTATGAGATTTGGCAAATAAATGTCAAAGCTGCTTTCCTGAATGGAAACTTTGAAGAGGATGTGTATATAACATAACCCAATGGTTTCGTTCTTGATGGACAAGGTAAAGGATATGCAAGTTGTAGAGGTCTATTTATGGACTCAAGCAAGCTTCAAGGAGTTGGAACATTCATTTTGATGAAGTCGTAAAAGAATTTGGTTTTATTAAGAATGAAGAAGAGGCCTGTGTTTACAAGAAGGTAAGTGGGAGAGCAATGACATTCCTAGTATTGTATATCGATGACATACTTTTGATCAGGAATGATATACCAAACTTGTAGTCAGTAAAGACTTGGTTATCTAAGTGGTTCTCCATGACGGACTTTGGAGAAGCAGCCTACCTCCTCAAAATAAAGATCTATCAAGATAGATCACGTAGGTTGCTCTGCCTGAAGTCAGAGCACATACATAGATAAGGAACTGAAGAGATTCAGTATGAAAGAATCCAAGAAGGGATTTCTTTCGATGACATATGGTGTCTATCTCTCTAAGAATATGTGTCCTAAACCACATGATAAAGGAGACAGAATGAAGAGGATCCCATTTGTATCAGCAATTGGATCCATCTTGTATGCTCGGACTGATATCTCATCGGATCCAAGTGAGCAATGTGATGTTATGTATCTGATTGATGTCTTATGTGCATTCAACACTAGTAGAAGTTATCAATCAAATCCAAGTGAGCGACACTGAATGAGTGTCGAGGACATCCTCAAGTACTTGAAAAAGACTAAGGATATGTTCTTGGATTATGAAGGGGAAGATGAGCTCACTGTAAGAGGATACAGTGAATGCTAGTTTCCAAACAGATAAAGATAATTTTTCCTTGTAATTTGGGTTTGTATTTTATCTCAATAGAGCTGCAATGAGCTAGAAAAGCTTGAAGAAGAGTATTACCGCAGATTCTTCAACTGATGCTAAGTATATCGTAGTACTTAATGCAACCATGTAGGCAGTTTGGATCAAGAAGTTTATTATTGAACTTGGTGTGGTTCCAAGCATTGCTGATCCAGTAAAGTTCTACTGCGATAATAATGGAGCCATTGTTGTGGCTATGGAATCACGTTTTGACCAATAATCCAAACACTTAGTTGATTCAATATGATCTAAGAAATCGATCAGAAAGGGAATGTACAGATTTGCAGAATACCTAGTAACCCACTATTAAAGTTTTCATTGCAGCAGAAGCATGATGGGCACTTAGGGTCATTCGATGTTAAATACATGAATGATTGGCTATAGTGCAAGTGGAACATTATTAGAGGAGGTGCCCTAGAGCCAATCAATTTTTGTGGAATTGACTCTTTGTAATATTGTTTATTAATTAATAAAATGCATTATCTACTATATCATGTAAATCATAGTTGTATGTATTGATATATCTCCTTAGAATGGTAGAACCGTGAAGAGGGTATCAAGTGTTTCAAATCTTAATAGTGAGAATCCTATGATCACATATAATGGCCATTTTAGAAATATCCGTAGCCCTAGTATTATTCTGAGCAAGGGCACAAATAATAAGGTAAGGTTATCATAGTGTTGAATGAACTTGTCGAAAGACAGTGATTGATCTCACTTGTCAAGGTTGTTTGCCGACAACCTGGTGCAACACATGAGTGCTTGCTGTAGGCAAGTTCACTGGACTGACCCACCAGAGGATTTCATATAGATGGTAACCCTAGTGTCTATGGAATAAATCCTCTAACGAATGGTGGTGTATGTGATCCTTAGACTTGAGATCATCGGAGTGCCTTGTGCATCAATTGGTATAGTTTGACACTAACCCAACGTAGTTCTATTTAGAGTTGTCAATACGGTAGTGATTGACTACATCGAGGAGTGTATCAAGACTATGGTGGCTCGATAGAGGATTCATCACTCTCGGGTACGGGAGAAGTCATCTCACAACGCAATTCAGTAAATGGCAATGACACTAAAGCTGTGGTCAACAACTCAATCCAATTTATTATTCCGGTCATTGGTCTAGTAATAAATACAAACATATCGAGAGTAACTGAGGTTGACACTATTTCTATACCCTAGTCTCGATGAGATAACAGATGATGAACATATTTGATTCCATGATAACCATATCATTGACAGGTAGCTATTTCGCTGAATTCGAATCTATCTTATTTCCGAAGGAAATCGTCATTCAACCATGAAGATGCAAACTCTAGATTCAGTTGTTGCTGCAATCTCTTAGACTACCTTTGGATCTTCTCCAACCTTGGGCTATTTCCCTTCTCAGTCCTTAAAGACTGTCTTCTGCAAATACTGTAAATACTGCAAACGTCCAGGTCACTCTGTTACAGAATGTCAAAAATTGCAGAACAAAAATAAGTCTTGGGCCCTCTTGTTGCAAGCTATTGATGTGGCTCCAACTGCTTCTTCTACTCTTGAGTCTGTTGTTGAGCCTTCTTTAGTGTCCACTACTCTCACTGCTACTAACATTGAGGCATTAATTCATCAGGTTTTATCCCGATCTTCTAGTGCTTTGTCTGTCACCTTAGGTACATCTCCTTGGTTTTTGATTCTGCATGTTGTAATCACATGACCTCTGATTCCACCATTTTTTCACAAAAATCTACTATGTCATCCAATCCTATCATATATACTACTGATGGTTCTTATTTATTTGTTAGTCAAATTGGGTCTATTTCCTCCCCTACCTTATTTGTTAACAACACCTATCTTATTCCCAAGTTATCCGTAAATCTCTTTTCAGTTGGTCAACATTGTGAATTAGGTCTTCAGCTTACCTTTTCTAATGTTGGTGTTGATGTGCAGGATCCACAAACGGGTCAACTCATTAGGACAGGCCGTATGATTGGACGTCTGTTCGAGCTTGCTTCTTTGCATCTTCCATCCCATCTGTCTCGCTTCATTGTTGCTCCTGCCATCTCTTCCCAATTATGGCATTCTCGGCTAGGTCATGCCTCTATACCTCGTGTTTGTCTTTTGGCCTCCCAAGGTCACCTAGGTTCTATAGGTTTTGAGTATTTTGATTGTGTTTCCTGTCAACTTAGCAAACAAACTCATTTTTCTTTTAATATAAGTGACTCTTTTTCGACTGCACCTTTTGATTTGATTCACTGTGATATTTGGGGTCTTGCCCCCACTCCTACTGAGGGGGGATCTCATTATGTTGTTATTTTTGTTGATGACTATTCTCGTTATACATGGCTATACTTGTTACAACATCAATCTGAGCTTGTTCTGTTTATGAAACTTTTCAAAAAATGGCACAAACTCAATTTTCTCGTGCCATTAAAGTTTTTCGTTCAGATAGTGCCATGGAATACAATGACAAAACTCTCCTTGAGTTCCTGAATCAACAAGGCACATTGTCACATCGTTCTTGTCCCTATACCTCTCAACAAAATGGTCATGCCGAACAAAAACATCGTCATATCCTTGATACTGTGAGAGCTCTTTTACTTTCTGCTTCTTTACTTGAAAAGTTTTGGGATGAAACTGCTCTTACTGTTGTGTACACAATCAATCGGGTACCCTCACTTATACTTCACAACAAATCTCCTTATGGGCTTCTCTATGGTATGGTTCCTAACTATTCCTTACTTTGTGCTTGTTTTGTTACTATTCCTCCTCATGAAAGGACCAAACTTAAACCCTGTTCTCGGTTATGCTATTTTCTTGGTTATGGCTTAACTCAAAAAGGTTATCGTTGTTATGATCTTATCTCCAAACATCTTCGAGTCTCTCATCATGTGGAGTTTTGGGAACAAAAACCATTTACCAGCATATCCACGTTTTCCCCTTCCCCCTCTAACCACTCACTTATATTCATTAATCCCTCTATCGCTCTATTTTTTTATTCTTTTACAAATATTTTGAGCTCCTTAGACAGTTTTTCCACTACTGCACCCAATCTAGTTTATGCGTTTGATGGACCACCTACCACACCACCCATTCCTCAGTCTTCTCCACTCCTTAAACCTCGTCATTCCAGTCGGGTAAGTGTTCCTTCTACTCATCTTCATGATTATCACTATTTCTCTGTCCTTGCCATCTTCCACAAACCACACAATTATCGTGAGGCTCGTACTGACTCTCTTTGACAGCAAGCTATGTCTGATGAATTTGTTTGCTCTTGTTAAAACACATACTTGGGATCTAGTGGACTTGCCTCATGGTAAAGCTGCATGGGGATGCAAGTGGATTTATAAAATCAAGACTCGAGCAGATGGATCAGTTGAATGCTACAAGGCTCGACTTGTTGCTAAGGGGTTCACCTAAGAGTATGGGATTGACTATGAGGAGACTTTTGCTCATATTGCTAGACTTACCTCTATCGGATCTTTACTTGCAGTTGCTGTTGTCCAGTGTTGGGAACTTTTTCACATGGATGTTAAAAACGCCTTCCTTAATGGTGATCTTACTGAAGAAGTTTACATGCAGTAGCTATGAGCATCCTCCACATAAAGTTTTTCGTCTTCGTCGCGCACTTTATGGGCTCAAACAGGCTCCTTGAGCTTGGTTTGAGAAATTTCAGTCAGGGGTTTCTTAACAAGGCTTTCTTTCTAGCCTATATGATTCTGCACTCTTTCTTCACACTATTGGGGCAGGTACTATCCTTCTTCTTCTCTATGTAGACGATATGATTATTACTGGTGATGATATTGCTGGTATTCAAGATCTTCAAACTTTTCTTAGTCAGAATTTTGAGATGAAGGATTTGGGACATCTTAACTACTTCCTTGGCCTTGAAGTTACTTCAAATTAGGATGTTTATTATCTCACTCAAGCAAGATATGCCTCTAATTTACTTTCCAAAGCTGGGTTGACAGACAATAAGATAGCCACTAGTCCACTTGAGTATAATACTAAGCTTCTAGCCACTAACGGTTCTCCACTTGTAGATGCAACTCTTTATCGACAGTTAGTTGACAATCTCATTTATCTTACTGTCACTAGGCCTGGCATTTCATATGTTGTTCATCTGGTCAGTCAGTTTATAAGTGCACCTCGATCTACCAATTTTGCTACGGTTCTTCAAATTCTACGCTACATCAACGGTACTCTGTTTCATGGTCTGCACTCCTCATCCCACTCCTATCTGGAGCTACAGGCCTATTCTGATACAGATTAGGCTGGTGATCCTACTGATCGTCGCTCCACCACTGGTTATTGTTTCTTACTTGGTACTTCTTTGATTTCATGGCGTAATAAGAAACAGTTTGTTGTTGCCCATTCTAGCACTGAGGTTAAGTATCGCGCTCTTGCTGATACGACATCTGAACTTTTGTGGTTACGCTGGCTTATGAAATATATGGGTGTTCCTCAATCAATAAGTTCTCCTCTTCATTATGATAATCGTAGTGCCATCCAGATTGCGCATAATGATATTTTTCATGAATGTACTAAACATATTGGATTGATTGTCACTTCATCGGCTACCATCTCTAGCAGGGTGTCCTCTAGTTACATTCAGTTTCTTCTGAAGATAATCTTGTTGATATTTTTACGAAATCCCATCCACTTGGTCAACTTGGTGATCTTGTTTCCAAACTCCAAGTGACTTCGCCACCAAGAGTTTGAGGGTGGATGTTAGTATATATATTAGTATCTTATAATATCCTTAGAATATATGATTATTCCTATAATTATGCTATAATTTCCTGTAATTATGCTAGGTTAGAATCTTTCCATATAGTTTATTTCCTTATTAACTTTGACCTTCTCCACTATATATAGAGGCCTCCTTTGTATAGTTTATAGTACACAAAAATATACAATCATATGATTCCTCAAAACTCTCTTTATTTCAACAACAACTACAACAAATTGAAATTAAATCGATCCCTCCAAGGTTGGTATGAAGTTAATATCCTAAAACTTTATATTCATTAGAATTCATTCTTTCAATTAACCTACACTGGAGAATATTTTGCAATAAGCTAGTAAATTGACTACCTTTTACGAGAGAAAATACTAGAAGATTATAGTACAATATGTGCCTTCTAAATTGTAGATTGCAGATATTTTGACTAAAGCTTTGTCTTTTACTCAATTTGCTAATTTGAAGAAGAAACTAACTGTTGAAGCTCCTAATGAGTTGCCTTGGAGTGTGAAGTTCAATTTTGAAGAAATACTACAGTACTGATATGCAGATTGTTGGAATATGAACACATTTTGGTTGTTGATGCAGATATTGAGTTTGAGTTAAACCTATCTTAGGAGTTTGAGTTTGGGAATATTTGTTTTCCTTGTACTGTGAGTTGATTTAGGGAAATAGAATTGGTTTAGGACTTTACTCTGAGTTAAAGTAGGAGAATGAAATTAAAATAGGATTTGAAATATGAATCATAGTAGAAAAAGAATGTCCTATTATGCTTATGATAAATGGGTTAGAACCAATTCATTGCTATGAGAGAAACTATGTGAAAGAGTGAATGAGAAGATGTGAGAAGAGATATTAAACACCATAGGAATAGAATGTTTGCCTATGTAACGGGCTGATGGTGTTAAGCACCATATGGTAGAGTTCCCATCTTATAGGTCGATGGTGTTATACACTCTCATATCGTGTTCATGAAATTATAGTAGAATTCTCTCACTTGTGGATGTAGGCGAGTTATGCTGAACCACGTAAATATCGTGTTTATGAGTGTGTGATATTCTTCACATATCGTTGTTCTTTATTTTATTTTGAGTAAATGACATTTACCCACCCAAGGTTTGGCAAAACTGCAAGTTTCCACCATTGGTTTCATAAATTACAAATTCCCACCTTTAAATTAACATTGTTAGTTTTATCTCAACCCCCACATCTCAAATTTCTCTCAAAATAACCCCCACATCTTAATGGTAAGGCTGGCGGTGGTCGGTGGTAAGGTGAAATGGTTGGAAAAAAGCTACAATCAATCAAAAAACCAAAAACACTTCAAAACCAATCATTCTCCTTCCAAAACAAACTCCAAATCAACCTCGAATCAACCCAAAAGCAAAGATTTTGCAAAATCCTAAGGGGGAGGCGAGCGGCGATTGGCAGGCAACCATGGTCAGAAGTGTTGGGAGTTTTGGAGGGGGGATGCCTGTGGTGCTATGGGTGGTGTCAAGAGCGATTTTCGGCACAAATATCAACCGAAATTTGGTTGGAAAGGTGCGACCACCAAGTGAAACCCTAAGGTAGAGGCGATGGCGATCGGCGAGCAATTGTGATCAGCGATGTTGAGGGTTTTGGTAGGGACAAGCTAGTGATGCTATTGGTGGTGTCGGGGGTGGTTCCCAGTGTTGGGATCAGTTGGAATTTGTATTAAATGCTCGATCAAAACTAAGAGCGACGACCGTCGATTGGGGGTTCAAACAGATAGGGAAGTTAAGGGTTTTGATGTGGGGGTTGAGGGGATTGTAATGGTGGTGTGTGTGTGTGGTTTTGGTGGGAGGGATCAACTATGCTGAGAATAGGCCGGACTGGCCTGAAATCGCCAATCCTTTGGTGGGGTGAATTTGAGATATGAGGGTTATTTTGAAATTTTTATTTTTGAAATGACCATTTTGCCCTTTTAACCAATAGATTGAATAGTTTTCTGTTAATTTAATGGTGGAAATATAGAATATATGAAACCATGGATGGAAACTTGCAGATTTGCCAAACCTGTGGTTAACTCTTTTATTTTTCACTCCTCCAAATTCTAACATGATATCGGACAATTGATTGTATTGCTCTCAAATTCTAACACAGATGTCTTGTGAGTTTAATGAAATATTGTTGTGAAATTCAGTTCAGTTTTCATGATGAGAAAATCAGATTCGCAGATATATTAAAGTGTTGATATGGTGATGACTTGTTTGATGTGAAGTTCAGATTTGCAGAATTACGTTGAAGTGTTGATGTGAGGATTTGTTAGATGTAAAGGTCAGGTTTGAGGTTAATAAAGTTTAAAGATTATGTGAAGATTAGTTTTGAGGTCAATTAAGTTGCTGCTGTTATGGTAATTGTACTTCAGAATTGTTGGTGTCAGGACTCTTTGTAAACTTAATATGGTTACTTTATAGAGTGTAATTGTTTGCGATGACATATCAAGCTAAAACTGTGACACAGTTTAGCTTGAGGGGGCTGTCGTTTGTTGACCATTTAAAGTCAGAGGTGCCAGATCAGCTACTTTTCTAAGTCAGAATTCTTCGAGCCGGTGTCGTTTTGTTCTGTTTCTAAAATCAATTGTAAAGTTAGTTACTGAATAGTTACTGTGCTCTAAGTCTATGCGTTTGTATATAAATTATAAAATGCTAATCAGGTCAGATTAGCTTCTAAGCAATAATAAGGCTCATTAATTCTCTGGAAATTTCTTTGTTGTTTTCTGAAGTTTCACAATATTCACTCATCCTACCACGTAAAATAATTTTTAAACTCACATGAGTTTATGTTATCAAAAGTATTTTTATAATAACAATCTTGGAATTCTCCCCATAAAAAAAAAAAAAAAAATTCATAAAAGAAATAAAAAATGTCATTCCCAAATGAGCAATAAATGCTATTATTTGTCGTCTGTTAAGATTCATTAACAGCGCCGATAATATGTTCCAAAAAACTTACTGTGCTTCCTTGCTTTCCCTTCATCATCGAAAAGCTGACTTATTTTGTAGGTTGAAAGCGCTACGTCAAACAAGAGTCGTCGCTGCTGCTTGGTGAACAAGATGACGGGTAAAGAAGCAATCGCTGTAACAAGAATTGGAACCCACATTTTTCCATCTTTAAAGACAATGAAAATGGTTGCACAAAAAACTACCGTCATTGCTGCTATGGATAATAAAAGTGTTGCGAGCCCAACAATCAACTTTTTAGGCAACACCAAAAGAAAATCTTCTTCAGCATATCGGGAAGTGAGAGTAGATAAGAAGGTTAGAATGGAGCAAACGGATGTTACCAGAGATACTGCATCTGATATGACAAAAATTGTGAAGGACACTTTATGAACAAAATGAGGAGTCCCTGACTCTTCTTTGGTTCCACCTGGTACTGTGAAAGCTGCAGCAAAAACCACTGTGGCAATAAGTGCGGCCACAATCATACATGAATTTGCAGTGCCCTTCATCCATTTTTACCCTTTTTCCTTTAACCGTTTGTGCTCCTTGTTGAATAAAGCTTTTGGAGTTTTTCCTTGTTTATTTTTCGCTTGAGCAGCGGTGGATTCAGTACATTACTCACTTCCTATATTAAATGTTATCAAACATCTTATCTATTAAGAAAATAGAAATTGTACAGTCCTACCCAAAAGTAAAATAAAATAATTTGTGTAAATTTACCTTAAACCATAACAATTCCTGCTGCATTTGGAGGGCTACGCCTGGTATAGTATCGAGCTGATCTGATGGAGCGGACGTTGCAGCCAAATGCAAGATGTTCTCGTAATCATCATCTTTGTACTGAAGTATTGTCTTCTTAAATGATGGACCTACGGTGTCTATGAGTTTGAAGATATCCTTTTGGCGTTTCAAAGCAGCATTGCGAAATATTTGGCTACATGTATCTCCTCTGACTTTACGTATCAACTCAGGATAATCACAAATAATTAAGCTTAAAAATTCAACGTTTTCTTGTTCGACAGCAAGATATATTACTTCATCGATCCAGTCATCACGACAATCTATTTTTTCCAAAAGTAGTTTGAGTAATTCAAGTGCTTGTGGAGGAAGCTTTTCATGGGGCAACTTGTTGCTACTAGAAACTGCGAGTTTCATACCAACAACATAGTTAGAACTAATAATTTTAAATTGTGAGGATTGTGAGATGTTTCTTCAAAAGTTCGAAGTAGTTGTTAATTTTCCAATAGGGCACTTTTATTTATTTATTTTTGAAAGATTTGAGGAGAAAGATCAATAACAGGGGCCGGACTTGTTAAAGATTAGAGAGACTAACATAGGTTAAAGCATGTCTTCAGGATTCCTTGCTGATTGTGATTGGCAAAGTCAGGAGACATCATAGCTGTTCCAGCCAAGATATGTAATGCTGTCTCCGTCAGCCACCATTTAGATAAACTAACGGTGGTCAATATTGGGCGTTCCTTCAGCAACGTCAGCGCAACATCTAAGAAACAACGACCAATGTTATGAATAATGTAGAAGGAACATTTTAAAAATATTAATAGAAAATTAATCAGATTTTGGCTTTTTCAATATATCCTATAATATATATTTTTTTTCTTATAAATAGGATATGCGTTAGAAACACTCCATATAGAATAATAAGCTATAACTGACATTTGATCTTTGGCCATTGTGCCAAAATGGGTGGAAGCTATGTTAATGTAGATGGCGTTGTCTTATGCGAAGCCAAACTAAGAGCTGTTTTGAGAAGTCATCGTTTTATAAAACGTTTTATTAGTTTTGAAAAACAAAGTTACAACACTAGACCTGTTTGAAAACATAAGGTGTCTTTTGATAGCTGACACCTGCTTGTTTATTCGATGTATTTGGTATTATTGATGTTGTTGAAGGCCAGGCATACTTTATTTTTCATTTTTATTATATTTTTAACTATCGATATTTTGTTTAGGCAACAATTGTGCGTATAAATAATTTCTGTTGGGTTTATATAGACATATAATTAAGTTAGTGTTAGTGTTATATATATATATATATATATATATATATATATATATATATATATATTCCAATCATAAATGATTAATTAAATTAAGAAAATTAACACATAGATGATCAAGTAATTAAATGTGCAATTATATCAGAAATAGTGCGTATACTCACCAAACAAGTCAGTTCTACTGATCAGACTGTGAAGCAAATCCACGCCATCCTCTTCAGCTAATTTTTCTTTTGTGACTTCATAAAGATACCCTATCATCTCTTTGTGGCCGTGCTTAGCGGCAATGTGAATTGGTAACATATACTGAACTACACGAATACTCGGTAATTCTTCATTTTTTGCTAACATTATTGTGGCCAGTTCCATTCTTCCTGATGCAGCAACAAGAAAAAAAGCAGTATTGCCATCACGATTTTGTATAGCCAATTGCTCTTTTGTCATATAACATACGAGTTTTTTTGACAAAAATAGAGGAGTCTGCCGCAGCTGCAATGTGTAGAACGTTGTCCCGGTTGTCTGATATCCAAGCAGTTAAATACATTGAATTATTCTTTGGATCTTGCTTAAATATATCATTATAAGCCGAGTCCCATTCTTTCCTCAATGCAGCTCTATACAATTTTTTAAAGTCTTCATTTATCCTCGGATCCTCTGTCAAGATGAAACAAGAACAAGAATTATATATAAACACCAATTCATTCAAACTGATTTAGATGAAAATTGGTAGAGAATATTAAACATATTAACTATTTGTACAAAATTCATACACACAAGGAGTTAATCTAGTTGTACTTTGATAAGACGATCTCTATGCCCATTTATTCAATAAACCAATGGCTAACATTTTTCATTTTCATTTTATATAATTACTTTAATTTAATACAAAATATAATTTTGATAAGAAATAAAATCAGTTGAAACATGTTCAAACACTAATCAACCTATAGAAGTTGGTTAATAAAGTAAGAGACTAAATTAAGCTTATTTAGTTTTATTAAGAGTACTCTAGTTTTGTTTGTCTTTTTAAAGTACGACTTGTTATAGATTATGATAAGTTTAATATTAGGATTCCTAGTCAGAGTAGAATTAGGACGTCTCTTATATGAAGAATTGTGTCTATCAATTTATATTTGAGAAAGAATAAAATAATAAAAATTGTCCTTGTGTTAACTTGAGTTAGTATCATATTTATGTTATTTTAATTATTTCTTTGAGATTATTTATTCCCTATTGAAGTGGATTTTTGAGGATTCTTAATATTCCCTATTGAAATTCCACAATTTGATGGATTTTATTATTTTTATTTATTTATTTATTTTTTTGGGTACCGGGGTGGGGGTGTGGTGGGGGGTGGGGGTTGGTGAGGTTGTAGATCAAGGACTTGTGGTACCAGCAGAACAAGCAAAATCAACACGAGCAAAAAAGGTAGTTTGGTAGATGCTATTAAAAAAAGATTTTGAAGGCTCATTTTTAGATCAATACCAACGAAGACGTGTCTCTTTCTAAGAAGATTGCCCACACAAAAACGTCAAAGAATGCATGAGACATTCTAATGAAAATATACAAAATGTTGAAGATTCAACTAAAGTCCTAAAAGTTGTAGACAAAAGAGGTGTTGAAGGTTCATTTGAAGCCTTAGAAGTTATGGGAGATCAAAGTTTTGTGGATATCTAACAAAATGAAGAAAGTAAAATGTCTTTATTGAAGATGAAGAAATTGTCAGATCACTAGAAGATGATGGACCTTAGCTAGAGGTTAGGCATCCAAAATTGGGTGAATCGACGAAATTGGATGAGTCATATCCGATTTAGAATTTGGAGGTCGTTGAGATCATGAAGAGCAAGATCATGATTCTTGGAAAGGAGATCCCTAAGAACACAGTTGCGATACTTTTGCTCAAGGTTGAAGTAGAACAAGTTCAGAAAAAGTTCTACATGGTTCCAAGGAGAAGATCATGCGAATACCTTCAAGAAATAATTTCAACAATCAACAAGATATACTTTGGTGGTTATGGTTATGTCCGTACATGGATAATGTCCTAATGATCTCTAAAGTCTTAGTTTAAGGGAGCTTATTGGAGATTGAACTAAGCTTACTCAATTTTATTAAGAGTCTAGTTTCGTTATTCTTGTTAAAGTAGGACTTGTTATAGTTTATGATAAATTTAGTATTAGGATTCCTAGTTTGAATAGAATTAGGGTTTGTCTCTTATATAAAGGAGTGTGTTTGTTAATTTGTATCGAGAAAGAATAAAATAATAAAAGTCTCCCTTGTGTTAGCTTGAGTTGTATCATGTTGTTAGTTTAATATTGTTTTATTTTCATATATAAAAGTTACTGACGCTATCAAAGTTATAGAAGATTGGTTTATAGGAAGAAAAGAAAAAAAAAAAAAAAAGCCAAAAACATAACAAGAAAGCCAAAACCAATTGTTGAAGAAGTTTAAGAAAATGAAATTTAATCTTTCAAAATACAAAAAAGTAGGAGTGGAAAAAAAAACTGAAAACCGCACCAAATTGAAAAATCAGATCGAAAATTCAGTTTTTTTTTTAAAATCAATTCAGTTTTCGGTTTGAAAAATTCATAAACCGATTATTCGGTTTGGTTTTCGGTTTACTATGCCAGATTCTAGAAGAAAAAAATAAAAACCCTACATATAATTATACTTAATTCCTAGAGCCCACCGCCACCGCCACTTTTCTCTTTAATCTTCCTTTTTCATCTTCTGTCTTCTCTTCCACTTTTTTCTTTCATCTTCCTTTTTCATCTTCTTCTCCTCCCTTTCTTCTTTTCACTTTTTTTCGTCTTTTTCTCCATCTCTTCTCCTTCAGTTTTATCTTTCTTTTCCATCTTACCTTCTCTTCCTTTTCTTCTCTCCCATTTTTCTCTTTCTTTTTTGTCGTTTTCTCCAATCTTCAAGTTTATTTGAATTTGTAAAGATTTAAGAAATTTAGATAGCTTAATTTGACTTCTTCGATGAAGAATAACTGTATGGGTATTGGGTGGTTTATCACTTTCGGCCCTTCAGGTGTATTTAATATTTTATTATTTGTATCAAAACTTATTGGTGTAAATTTAAATTTCTCCTACATTTGGCTGGAATTTGAGAGTAGAAGTTCTGGTGGTCAGTAGCCAAACTTTCTTAGTCAACAGTCATTTGGATTTTGAAAACCGGTTAACTGGTGAACCAAACCGTATATTTGGTTCGGTTTATAACGGTTAAATCATATAATTGATTCGGTTTTGATTCTAAGTACCCCTATAAAATAGTTTAACATGTTTACTTGGTAACAAGTTTAAGACATGAAAAATGAAAAAAATACTTAAACAAATACATCTTTAAAAATATAAAATAAATAATAGATAATATACAACATAATGCAAAAACATACCAGCTGGGTCTTCACGAGGAAGAGAATTCTCATTCTCAACTATTTCTTCGGGTGTCTCATTGTTCGATGGAGCTCTTGTATCCCTCACTATTTTATTAGTCAAAATTTAATTATAAATATAATGCTCGTACATAAACAAATTATTTTTCTTTTTATTGCACGAAAACAAAAGTAATTGTTAAAGAAGATTTAAGTGAAAGGATTTATAAAATTGCATCTTAAAATTAAAGTATAAGATAAGATAACATTTAGTTTATAAGCACCACTTCTTGGGATACTATATAAAACAACACATCTTAAAATATATATATATATATATATAAAATAAAGTAATATATAATTTACAAGATAATATAAAAACGTACCAGTTTCGTCTTTATGTGAAAGAAATGTCCCATTCTCAACTACTTCTTCGGATGATCCCTTTTTTGATGCAACTATTGCAGTCCTCCCTATTTCATTAGTCGAAAGCTCTTATGAATTAATCTTGTGCGCTTGTATAATAACTATAATTCTAGATAAAAGCAATTGATTTTCTTTTGGTTGTAGTAAAAGAAAAGCATTTGTTAAAGAAGTACAAAAATATGGAAGGATGCACAAACATTTAATTTTTATAACACGAGCTAGTATAAGATGTAATTTACGCGATAAGAAGTTTAAAGACGTAAAAATTAAAGAATACTAAAAAAAAAAATGCATCTTTAAATGTATAAAATGAAATACTAGGCTACAAGATAATATTAAACCCCACCAGCTTGGTCTTGGGGAGGAAATGTCTTCTTAATTTTCTCCTGAGCAAATGGTTCATCTTGTGATGCAATTGTTGTATCCCTCACTATTTCATTTGTCAATATTTTGTTACACTAATTATGCACTTATGTAATATAAAATATAATTATAAGATAATAATGAATCATACCATATGTTCTTCAAGAGATGTCACAAGCTTATCCTTCTTTTTGTGTAACTCATCATTTTCTAGTGGAATGTCAACCCTTACTTCATCAATCGGCATTTTTGTGGTAAACCCTGTAAGAAACTTCATGTAGGAATTTAATTTGATCAGACGACACAGTTCCAATGAAATTAGTCATGATTTCGTTGAAATTTTGTATCTCTTTTAGGAAATGTTGTTCAAAGAGGGTAGAGTTGATACATGGAACAAGAGTTTTACAAGGAATAGGAGTATGAATCTTATTAATTAGGAATAAAATGGAGATATATATATACACTACTCTTGTATCTTTTGTGTTAAAATTACTTCATATTTATGTTGATATAAACACAATTTATACCAAACTATGCCTTTTTGAGTAGTAATATATGTTGATATTAACGGAAAATGGGTAATTATCGTTTTCAAATTTTTAGAGTTTTAAACTGTCTTTAGGACAAACTTCTGGTGAGAAAATGTAGTTAAGCCAAAAATAAAATTAAAAACCTTGACCCTTGCCGAGCACAATAACTTACAACATTCCCCCGCCGAGAAAAAAGAACCCCGTCCCAACAATCCTCCTAACCCCAACCCATCCAACTCCGCATCATACAAATCTATAATAAATCACATATTTGAAAAAAAAAAAAAAAATCCAACTAAACAACACTAACATCAACGGTAATCTAACACACCACCAAACTCAAGGCCACCAAAAACTTCCCCAGTCAACCAACAAAACTATCTTACAGAAGATCAAAGACGCCCACTGAAAATCCCCTCCATACATCACAAATTCAAATTTTAACGACACATGCACTTACCTAACTTTATTTGTTAAAATTCACTACGCTACTGCCAGTTCTTAAACAGATTGGCGTGAGGGAGGAATGGGGTTCGGTGGTTGCACGAGGGGTAGTGTGGGTGTTGTAGCACCACACGAGCGGCATTGATGAGTGAGGCGGGGTGAGATGTGTGTCGCGGTGCTGAACCATCCCCACTCCCCCCACTGCCTCGTGGAACCACCGTCCATGTCAAGCAACCTACGTCGTTGAACCACCCACCCAATTAAAAGGAAGGAAACAGTGTGGGTACTCTTTTGCAAGCCATTTCCTTCACTTTTTCTCATCAAGCCAGATTGAAGATAAATTTGTTAGGTGTATTTTGGTTAGCGATGGAGCAGTTTTTAATTTTTGATAGCAAGTCTTCTGTAGGGTTAAGATCTCCGCCACACCATTTTGTTTTTCAGAAAAAATATCATTTACCTGAAGCTTGTTAAGGAGTAGAATTCGGCGGAGAGGACTTGGAATTGCGGCTAAGAGGCGACAAGATGAGAGTCGTAGGTGGGATGGGGAAGAAAGAAAAATAGATAAAAAAAGTTGTAATTTTCAATTTCAGAAAAGATAATGCTAACTCAAATTTCAAGATAAAAATGTCATTTTACACTGTTTTGTGATAGAAATTGTAACGGAATGTGACAGAAGGGCGGTATTTGATTAATTAATTTCCAAGTGTCTGTTTGATTTAATATTTTTCACTATTCTATTAATACTACTTCTAAAATATACATGTGTTTCCTTATTTTAAAAATATTATTATATTTTATTTAACTGTTTTTAAACCCCCTAAGTTTGTTATTTAACTAAACACCTCCAAATTTTTTTTAAAAATTGATAAAAACACGCTCACCCACCCACATTTGCCACATTTCAACCACCACCGTCAACAGCTGGAATATGGTATAATGGTGCACACTGGCTGGATCTATCCGGTAGTGCACCAATCTATCATTTATTGGCCAGATCCACATGGATTTGGTCGAAAAATGCAAGATCTACGACCAAAGATCTGGTCGTTGAAGGCCAAATCTTTGCCTGTAGCTGGTCTTCAACGATAGCCAATATGGCTATCGTTGACGATCAAACATGGCCAGATCTGGCCATCAACGACCAGATCTTGCCCTAGATTTAGCCTTTTTCGGCTCGATCCATGATGCGAATGCAGGCGGAAAATCGGCCCCGGAAAACCATCTTGGACGATGACCAGCCTGATCCCATTGGTCGATCGCTTGATATGGCAAGCAATCTGGACCTGCCTCCACCTGGTGACGGTGGTCAGGATATCGGTGCACGGCTATTTAATGGGTGGGTGGGGCTGTTTTTGTAATTTTTAATGTTTTTATTACATGGGTATTTAGTAAATTACCAAACTTAAGGAGTATTTTTGTTAATTTTCAAATCCTACCTCGTTATTCCCACCCAACTCTAAAAATATCAAAAATGCTATCTCAAACAAACGCACCCCAAAATGTTAGAGCTGGTTTTTGTATAAAACACCCAAAACTAGCATCCAGGTTTCACTTTTTAAAACCTCAGGGATGGTTGTTTGTAATAGCCACTACTACTCAAAACATTGTAAAGAAATACATATAAAATAACATAAGGAAATTGGGCCCAAATTTTTCTTTTATTAAACATATATACATACTCTTTACATACATATGCATTTTTATACAAAAAATATATAACGTATACAAAAGTCATCAAAACATCAGGGACAGTGGAACCACTCCTCCTCGCACGCCGACATCCATCCGCAGTGTTCCTCACCTAGGTCCCTGCAAAACATGGAAAAACAACGGGGTGAGCACTAAAATAATGCTCAGTAAGTAAATCCTCTACTCAAACTATCCCCGTAACTCTCTCTTACATTCTTTCCTTACATCCTTGTTCAATATCTCTTTGGGTACATCTTTCTTTTCCTCTTTCTCTTTCTCTTAGAACTCTTTTCTAATAACTCTTTCATATGTCACGACCCCATCTCACCGGGGCACGGCGGGACTCACTCCCGCCTACGTGACCTCTATTCACTCTAGCCGATCGGACTCGGTTATGCATGGATTCGGAACCCTTGGCCATGTGAGTCTATAATCTCTCTCTCTCAGGTACTCGGGTATAGCCCTCATCCGCATGCCCTCTCACGGGCTACACCACTTCTCTAGCGATACTCATGCCGCCCTCTCAATGCGGCGTACATGCGGAATACTCTACCCATTACTCACGGGTTCCCCATCGCACAACCTACTCTATTCTCTTAACTCTTAAAGAACTTATACTCAAATTCTTTACTAACTCTCAAGCTACTTCTCAAGTGTATAAACAAAGGTATAGAGCTACCTCATGCTCCCTAATGCACTAATGAAATGCCAACTACAAGATTTCTTCAACAGAATCATTCGCACAGTCCACACTAAAACGGCCATAACTTATGCTATACACCTCGGATTACTACGGTTGGTCTCGTTTCAAAGCTTAGAAACAGGGCTACAAATTCTCTGTTTTGGTCTCAGCCCGATTCTCAAAAATTACTCAGGAAGGTTACGGCGGTGAGGGCAGATTTCACTTAGGCATTTCCTCAAACATCTCATGTGCATATAAACACCCTACGAAAATTACTACTAAACTTCATTTTTCTAGCCATCCAAATTGGGGAAAAACTCCCTCAATTACTCATAATCCCTGTCAAGAAAAGCACTCCCAAAAAGGATTACACAACATCTCTCAAACTTCATCTCAAACTCCATTCTCAATACACATATCAACAACACTTCTCATATTTAATCAATCCCAACTACTAAGACTAAGCATACATCTCATCTCAATTTTCAGTAGGTATACCATGTACATACATAAATTATAAGTCTCTACTCAAAGCTTAGTCATAACTCAACTTGGTTGGATTTACTTACCTTGTGCAAAGATGGGTTCCTTAGCACATTCTCCTTCCCTTTGTTGGCTTGTCTCTTCTACAACTCAAAACACCCACAAGGACAGCAACAACACAATAAGACTTCACTATAAATACAAGAAAACTTACATCTAAAGCATGAATTCTTACCTTAGAAAGCTTTAGATGAAATTTCTACTCAAAAAGCTTCTTAAAACCCTTAGAACTCTTGGAAAATTGGGTGAAGAAATTGAGAGAATAAGGGCAATGGAAGGCGGTGGAATGAAGATGAATGAGGGCTTTCTCTACACTTTACTCTTTTTAGTTCATATTAAAAGCTTCATTTCCCATTTTGCCCTTGTCCTTTCTTGGAAATTCCATCTATATCCTTTGATTCTTTACAACTACACCCCCATACAAACACAATCTCTACTAAATTTCCTTTCATTTTACTCCCCACTTTTCCTACTAATTAGGGGTAGAATGGTCATTGTGTCCCAAAAGGAGAATTCTCTAGAAAATTCAAGAATCTTGGTTTTTGGCTCTTCGCCGCGGCGAAGAATTTTGCGTCGCCTCGAGTTGGGCGAGAACCTACCCGAATGCCACTTCTTCTCCTCGCGGCGAGTTTCTTCTTCCCGCCCGAAGTTTGAATTTCCAACTTCACCAAAACTCAACCCATTTCAAGGCAACAATTCAACCAACTCAACATACAAACTCAATTTAAGTTAAAACAATAAACTTTTAGCTAATACGACAAATCTTAAATACGTACCTCAAGTGGGATATTACATTGTTGCAATTAAGCCCTTTCTAAAACTATTATTTTAAATTACAAAAATTTCTTCTAAAACAGAATATAACAATTTTAGGAAAAGATGAGTGTTTAAACATTTTAGTTTTTCCTTAAATTGCGAGTGAAAAAGGCATCACTCACCACGAGTTCAGGTTCTTACAATCAATAGTGTGTTTTGTTAACTTTTCGTTGAATATATACACCGTGAATTAGATTGAAAAAAAAAAAAAAATTGATTGACTTCGAGTTGAAGTTTCACAATGTTAGCCGGAAAAAGCATAATTGAGTAATACATGACAATCCCGAAATAGTGATTAAAAAAATTAAGAACTGCGATAAAAGACTAACCTCTTTTGGGGTCTTTTAGGAGATAAATGTAGAAAGAAAGACAATAACTGAATTGATCGGAGGCCAGGAAAGACTGAAGTAACTTACACACACTTCCAAAGACAAGAGGATGGTATTTAACGACTTTCTGATGGCATTGACTGGTAGGAAATTTTACAGTTGAATTATAATATTACTTGACTCAAAATTGGTAGTCTTTATAAAAAAAATAAAAAAAAAAAAATAGAAAAGAAAGAAAAGGAAAAGCAAGTGTTAAGGGGAGAAAACTAATTCTTCCAACTCATGTATCAATATTGTAAGAGAGTAATATTAAATAATAACAGCGTTCACATGGAGTGAAAGGATAACTTAAATCATATCCATAGATTCTATACTAAATTATATTTAAATTTTTAGTTTGTATAAATATATAATACATTAGTTTTCTAGTTAAGAAAATGCTTAAAAGATGGTTAGGTTTGTCTCATCACGCTAGTAAGTGAGATTGAAAAACCTTCCCTGTTTAGTTCAAGGGAAGATGTTAGTAAAGACTAAGGGAGAACGACTTATACATACCCAAGATTTATCGTAACGACAAGTTGGTACCCAAAAGGTTTTGAAATGACAAATAGGTACTTTCCGTCATGTTCGGTTAGTGATTTCTTTTTATTCTTGTTTATTAATAGTGAAAAGACTAAAATACCCTTAAAAGTTTGAATTTTAGTTTTTTATAAATTTAAAAATTTCAAAAACCCCCTAAGTTTACAAATTTCACTAAATACCCCAATATATAAAAGTTTTATAAAGTAACAAAAACACCCCCACAAGAAGTGCGTATTCTCGCCACCACCGCCGAACCGCTGGTGCGTGCACGTACACATCGCTCGCTGATCGCGTCAGAACGCGCGACCGGCCTTTTCGGCCTGATCGCGTCGACGGAAAGGCCCCGCGGATCTACGGCAGATCGGCCGCCGACGCCGCAAAACTCCATCTCGCGCGACGGCCGATCTGGCAGATCTCGGCCTTTTCCGCCAGATCGCCACGGACTCGCCGAAAAGGCGATCGGCGCTGCCACGGCCTGATCGGCCTCGAAAAGGCCACATCAGCTCTTTACGGCTACGCATCCGATGGGGATCTATGTCGAATGCGATTTTCCGGCCAGATTCCGCGATGGTGGAAATAACTGGCATTGGGGTGGTGGGGGTGTTTTTGTCATTTAACAAACTTTTTATATATGGGGGTGTTTAATAAATTAGCAAACCTAGGGGGTTTTTTAGAAATTTTTAAATTTATAAAAAACAAAAATTGAAACTTTGAAGGACATTTTAGTCTTTTCACTATTAATAAACAAAAATCACTAACAGAATATAACGGAAGGTACCTATTTGTCGTTTCAAAACCTTTTGGGTACCAACTTGTCATTACAGTAAACTTTGGGTATGTACAAGTCGTTCGCCCTAAAGACTAAAGAGTGAAAGTTAGTTGGTCAGAGAGTCAAAGGTTACTGGTCAAAGTTAGCTGCTGTTAGATTTGATTACTATTTTGTTAGCTGGTGTTAGATTCTGTTACGCCTAATGATCGATTCATTTCACACTATAAAAGTGTTGTCTTTGTCTGGAACTATTAAGCTTAATATCATCGAATTTTTCAGACTTTCTTCTCTTTACTTGAAACCTCATATGGTATCAAAGCCATCCACAAACATCAAGAATGGTTGATTTTTCCCATATTTCTCCTAATTAAAACAATTTTGGTCACAAATTGACCATGTTATTGTAGATGCCCTAGAACCAATCAATTATTATAGAATTGACTCTTTGTAATAATGTTCATTAATCAATAAAATGTATTTTATTCTATATCGCGTAAATCATTATTATTGCAATATGTATTGATATATGTCCTTAGAATGGTAGAGCTGTGACAAGGGTATCAAGTGTTTCAAATCTTGATAGTGAGAATCCTATGAGCACATATGGTGGCCATTCTAGAAACGTCAGAGTAGCATTATTCGAACTAAGGGCACAGATAATACGGTAAGGCTATCATAGTGTTGAACGACCCTGTCGAAAGGCAGTGACTGATCTCACTTGTCAAGGTTGTTTGGTGACAACCTGGTGCAACACATGGGTGTTTGTTCTAGGCGATTACACCACAGTAAGTTCACTGGACTGACCCACCAGAGGATTCCATATGGATGGTAACCCCAGTGTCTATGGAACAAATCCTCTAACGAATGGTGGTGCATGTGATCCTTAGACTTGAGATCACCGGAGCGCCTTGTGCACCGATTGGTGTAGTTTGACACTAGCCTAACGCAGTTCTTTTCAGACCTGTCAATACGGTGGTGATTGGCTGCATCAAGGAGTGTATCAAGACTATGGTGGATTGATAGAGGATTTATCACTCCTAGGTATGGGAGAAAGTTATCTCACGACGCAATTCAGTATATGACAATGACACTAAAACTGTGGCCACAGTGAGATCGAGTTGTTGCTCTATCCAGTTTATAATACGGGTCATTGGTCCGTAAACCTGAATAAATAATATCGAGAGTAACCAAGCTTGACACTATTTCTATGCCTTCGTCTCGCGAGATAACGTATGATGAAAGGATCGGTTGCGTACGGTAACCATATCGTGGAAGTGCTGCTTTGTTGAATCCAGAATCTATCGGGTGGCCATGATGCCTTGCTAGGGGCCAATCTTGGTCTGTGTATTAGTGAGACGATTAATTGGTGTTAATCGCAATACTATACACTGCCGATATGATGAGGAGCCTAAGGGTCACACACATAGAAGACAATTTAAGATGCAAGAAGAAAGAAGGCGTTTGCTTTTAAGGGGAGAAAGAAAGGGTATTTTGGTAATTTCACAGTGTAATTAAATTTGCTGAGGTCGTAGCCTTTATTTAATTTGTTAGAAAAATTAAATAAGTGAAATTACGTTTAAATATGTGTTCACACATATTTAAATATATTATCATTATTGTTAAATGTTAATATATATATTAATTGAGATAATGATGGAAATTAAAATAAATCAAATTGGGAGTGTTTGGCAACATGGGGCATTTGGGTTGGAGCCCAAGCCTATTCCGTATGGGATTAGGGCAAATTGTTTTTAAATATAAAAGGAAAAGTGTGATTTTTAATTGATGATTTTCTTTGTAAAACCAAAATACACACAGCAACCCCCTTTTTGAATACACTCCCACGGCAGATTGATTTGGCCTTGAAATCAATTTCATTGATTCTTCTTTTCTTCTTAATCTTGAAGCCAAAGAGGATCTAGCAAATCCCTCTTTGGTTCTTTTAAGATTGTCTTCCTGTGGACTACGTAGGTTCAATCCTACACTTGGATCGGTAGCAAAACGTTCGTCGACAAATTTGGAGGAGCCTTCAACGTGCGTTTGTTTCTCTTAACTCATGTTGAATATTTATGCAAATTTTATTTAATATAAATTGTAAAATCATACCCTTGATCTTGGCTCATGTAAACGATCCTGTTATATTATATTTTTCGTTTCCGCTGCGTATACGGGACCGTTTACTAACAGACCACTGAGTCAACTAATTTCGTAAACACTTTATCAATGTCTTCCTCAACTTTTCTTATCATTTCCCGTAAATTAACTAGGGATAACTGCAGATTCTAGAGGTCACAAGTATTATTCACTATTGGCTCTCATGATTTAGAGGAGCATCTCACTGGATTGGTTTCGTGTCCAGCTCCATTCATCAAAGTTCAAATTGAAAGTTCTGATGGAGCAACGGAAAAGAAACCTAATCCAGAATACAATCACTAAAAGAAGATTGACAAGCTGTTATTAAGTTGGCTTCTTGGATCCATATCTGAATCAATGTTCATTGTAGTTTCGAAGTGTCAATTCTTTGCTGACATGTGGATTGCTCTAGAAAAGGAACTTCTCACTGAATCAAGAACAAAAACTTTGCATGTTAAGAATTTGTTGCAAAATACTAAGAGGGATAAGCTTAGCATTCACGATTATTTTGTTAAAATGAAGGGATTCACTGAAAGTCTATCAACTAGTGGGATACTAGTTACTGATGAAGAGCTAATGAATTATATTCTTGATGGCTCGAGTTCCAAATATGATGCTGCTGTAGTAAACATTACTACAAAATTGGAGTCTAGGTTAGATCCACTTTCTATTCAAGAAGCACATATTATCTTGCAAAAATATGAATTAAGGTTAGAAAAAGCTAATTTAGCAGTAAACTCAGTTGTTAGCACTAAGTTTCATGGAGGTTCGGTTCATCTTGCTAATCTCACAACTGATGTGATCAATAAGAAATACCAAAGTGAACAACCTTCGTTCAACACTAGACAGTCCCAATTTCAACCTATGCAGACTCTTGATTTTACATCTCATAACTTCAAACCTCACCAATCTGTCATTGCTTCTAATCAATTTATGAATTCCACACCACAGAGTTACCTTTATTCTGCACAATTCACTAGTGGCAAAGGAAGAGGTAGAAGAGCTGGAAGAGGCAGGTTCATTTGTCAAGTTTGTGGTAAAACTGGACACCTTGCCTTCAATTGCTATCATAGATTTGCTACAAGCTTTACAAGAGGAAACAACTCCTTATTGATTAGGAACAATTTTGTTCTAAATTATTCCAGAACACTTGAAACCCTTCAAGGATCACAATACTTTGCTCAGACCTCAACACAGTTTCCTTATAACCCAAATTTAAGCACTCAAATGCCTACTCAAGGTGGTTTTCCATCACCACTCTACTCTAACTCAGGAGCACAAAATCCTACTCCAACTAGTTTTTCAACAAGATCTAATCCAACTTCAGGACAGTCTCATATAAACACTAGATCTCACTCATCTGTGCCTTGTGCTCACAATCAAGTGTTCCTGTCCCAAACTCAGTTACAACATTGCTCCAATCTTACTACCAACTACATTACTGCACCATCCATAGTGTAGGATGCATCTTGGTACATGGACTCTGGAGCTACAGACCTTGTGACATTAGGCCTATCTCAACTTACAGTAAATTCCAACTGCACTGGCAATGAGCAACTATAGGTTGGAAATGGTGAGTTACTTCCTATATCTCATATCGATTTCACTTCATTACCTTGTGATTCTAGATCACTTTACCTTAAGCATGTTTAAGTGTACCTTACATTACTAAAAATTTGTTAAGCATTTCTAAGTTTACTAGAGACAATAGTGTAATTGTTGAGTCCTTTGCTGACCATTGTGTGATTAAGGACAAACAATCCAAATATGTTCTTTTTCAAGGAAGACTTAAGGCTAGTCTTTATCAACTTCAAATTCCAGTCACTCTTTCTACCTCAAACTTAAACCTGCCTATTGAGCATTCAACTTCCATTGTTTCAGCTTTCAACTCCTCAACTAGAGCTTTTTTTTAATAAGTCTCAGTTCACACAATCTCTGTCTTCTCGATTTCCTACTGTTTATGAAAGTAAGGGTTTAAGTGACATTAGTGTTACTTCTAATTCTCCTGCATTTGTATCCCTTTGTACCAATGCTACTACTGATAATAAAATAAGCATTTTTCAATCTTTTTCAGTTGCAAAAAGTATTGGAATGTTGTGGCATAAATGATTAGGTCACTCTAATTCAATGTTCTTGCTAAAATCCTGCACTCTTTGAACATAAATCATACTGTTGCAATCATTTTTTATTTTTGCATCGCTTGTCAATTTGCTAAGCTTCACTAGTCTGTTTTCCCTAAGTCCAACTCTAGAGCCTCTAAACCCCTGGAATTAGTCCATTCAGATCTTTGGGGACCATCACTTGTTCCCTCTCCTGAAGGTTTTAAGTATTACACTCAATTCTTAGATGATTACAGTAGGTTTACTTGGATTTTTCCTTTGAAAGCAAAGTCTAAAACACAACTTATTTTCAAATAGTTTCACAAATTAGCTGAGAGACAATTCAACGCAACCTTGAAATGTGTTCAAACTAATTGGGGAGCTGAATATAGGATTTTAGTTTCTTACATTCTTGATCATGGTGTTATCATTAGGCATCCATGTCTCCATACTTACCAGCAAAAAGGAAGAGTATAAAGGAAACACATATAAAGAATAGAACAATGTTTAACCCTACTCGCTCAAGCTAGCACACCTTTGAAATATTGGTAGTTTGCCTTCCAAACTGCTACCTACGTGACCAATAGACTGCCTACACCTGTCTATCTAACCTCTCTCCTTTTCAAGTCTTATTTAAACAAGCCCTAAACTATGATGTTATTAGAGTCTTTGGTTATTCAATTTATCCTTTAACTAGGCCATACAACTCTCATAAATTTGATTTCCATACCACCAAATGTAATTCTGTTGGATATAGCTTGCATCACAAAGGATACAAATGTTTGGATTCCAATAGTAGGATCTACATCTGCCAAAGTGTTAAATTTGATGAGTCTAGTTTTCCTTTTGCTTCATCTTCATTTTCTACTCCCAGGGATCGCTTTACTTCTTCTTTATCATATTGTGATGACAATTCAGTTAGACTGTTTTCTTCTCCTTTACCTTCTCTACATAATGAAAGTGTTACTTGTTCATCCAATTCTATTTTACCTATTGTATCTGTTAGTGTATGCCTTAGGAACCAATCGTGTCGTCAGTTCCAAGGTATTTTGTTTTGTACATATATGTTAATGTATATATTTTGTATATACATTTTTATCCTATCAATAGAAGAAAGGGTTCTTATTTCACATATAGTTTATTGCTTCATTTATATATATGTATTACATGTGAAATGTCCGGATGATACAAATCTTTAGAAAATCAAAATCATCAAAGTATTCCCTACATAGGTAATATTAATTGGGCAATAATATTACATAGTAGGCATGCTGAATGCCTCTGTAGAATATCATGTGATGGTATTAGTGTGGATGATTATAAAAGTTATATCACTAGGGCATTAGCATGGATAAGCGGGTAGTGAACTGTTTATCGAATATGACCATTTATGATGAATCACATGGACATTTAAAATGTAGTCAATGATTCATCTAAGATTGTACTAGTGTATTATTAATCCTTAGACTTGAGATATCACGGTTGGATTCTGCATAAACACATATGGCTCATATGGTGTATAAACACGAGGCTAATCAAGTCATGTGTTAATAAGCTGTTTTGCCCTTGTGTTGTTTATGTGTGAGGACAAGTGATAGTCAAGATGGGATCTGTTGACATGGTATAGATTGATATCAAGTTCCTAGACAAATGTCAAGATACACTGGAAAAGGGAAATCTCCGGTCGGGGTATATAAAATGTTACCTGAAAGGTTGTTTCATGGTGACACGTTCTATATGTATTGATCGTCAATTTGATATAAAATTAAGATAAGGATTTGGCATACCATGAATCCATTCTTAATTGGGATTAGACAACGGAACGATTTGATTATACAACACGTATGATTATAAAAAGGTTGGTTGGAGTATATCTTCATTGCAACTTAGGGGTTATGGAGCATTGCTAGATGCCTACCATAATCAGTGACAGTTTTGTTCATAAAGAGTTATAACAAAACATATCGAAATAGACTATGATATTAGGCCCACGGCTAGGCCATAGTGAACCTAAGAGGACACATATAAAAACTATAGAAATACTATGCATACTACTGGTTTTTACTAACCAGCCTACAACATGACGTGGCATTTGACGTGGTGATGCCAATTCATCTACCACGTCAGTCACTTACCACGATAGATAGTTTTAAAAAAAAAAAATTCCCCAACAAAATTCCTGCTTACGAATTCTCCTTCTCCCCTAAATCGCCAACCACCACTCCGGCACTGAAAATAAACTCCGGCACCACTTTTCACTTCACCAGCCTCTCTTAACTAAAACCCCTATCATCCCCACCGAAGATCACCCACCAATCGCCAGTCGCTGCTCATCCAGGGTTCGCACTCTCCAAACCAATTTTTGGTCGATTTCGGCATCAGAAATCTACCCTGACGCCACCTTTCACCTCACTGGCCTCCCCTGACAAAAACCCCTATCATCCCCACCAAAGATCACCCACCAATGCAATGTTTGAACTTGTTTTCTGGGTTTGTGATTGTTTCAATTAACTGCAATGTTTTTTTTTTTTTTTTTTTTGGTTTACAGCTCCATGGATCAATTCTGTTCGTCAATTAAATCAATCCTTGGTTTCATTAAATGTTGGAACTTCTTTTGGAAAACAATGCTTTGTAAAACCAATTTGTGCAGAACTAAGGAGTAACTTGGGGGATCCTCTTGCAGCTGGTGTGGTTATATGGATATGAATCATGGTAACTGTCTGTGGAAATCTTGAAGCACCTTCTTGTCTACGCTTGAAAAAATTCTTTAGATAACATGAGATGCACATTTTGTGCTGCTGTAGCCATGTTTAGCATTTTTTCCTTGAAGCAGTTGTGGCAGAGATTAGTTGGCTGATGCTGTTTCCTTAGTTCCAAATTAGTCGACAGTTTTTGAATATCTTACTATTTCTCTGAATGCTTTCTGTAAAGTTGATCACACATAACGGGACTTGAGAGAGTTTTTTAATTAACATGTTATGTGTTTCAGGTGGTTTTTGAATGGTAATGGAGAACAACAAATTCATGGATCACACAAAGCAGAATTCCCCTAAAGAAATTCCATCACTCCTCCAGTTCTTATCATCAAATGAAGTTGAGGGCTTTGACATTGTTGGAGGAAAAAAAGGCTTAAATAATCAGAGTCAACCAAGTGAAATTAAACCTCTGAATTCATCAGCTATGGTAAGAATACATTCTATTTTGGTGCCTTCTAGAAAAGAGGAGAAACAGGGCACCTACACGATTCTGATTGTTAGATTAAGCATTTACTAGAGGTTTTGTTGTAATATATTGATGCTGTTGTGGTACCTATTTCAAGTTTTGCTATTTTTATTGTATTGTTATGGTGGTTGTTACATTGCCATTTTTTCTAGTAGCTGTTTTTAGTTTTTGTTAATATTAAAAACCCAGTTGCTGGAATAATTTCTGAGGTGGGCTAATGACATAGTGCTATTTAATGGAGGGGAAAAACCAAATTTATATATTTCTATATATCATAATGTTTTCTGATTCATCTTTGATAGGTTACTAACACTACTGATGTGCAAAGCCAGAGCAAAGAATCTCATCATCATAGGAAGGATTCTGTTTTGATTAGCATGCCCTCTCTCCAGGTACAATTAAAATTATAAACCCTGCAAATGCGATTTCTAAAATAAATTGAAGTTGAAAAAATTACATATAACATGTGCAAAATAAGAAACAGGCAGTGACATTTAATAGATTTCTTAAGAAAACGTTGAAAACCAAATTGAAAAGAAATTTTTTGGCTGAAGGTGGATTTGGTTCTGTGCACTAGGGTGTAATTAATTTACTGTAAATTTCTTAAAAAGTGTGTAAATAATTTACTCAAATTGTTTTTCATGTAAACAATTTCTTTCTTAAGAAGAGTCTTGAATTGATTTTGAAATTTGGATTGTATTGTGTATGGTTATAGTGTGCCTTGAATATACTTTTTGTGGCCAAGCAAGTTAATAGCAGAATTGTATTGATTAATGCTTTTGACTGCAATAATTTCTAGAACCAGGAGTTCATTTCAGAACTTGTGCATTGATTGTCTGCTCATGGATACTTGTAAAAGATTGATGCTTTTCAGTATTTTGTATGATAGTGAATTGCATATATGCCACAGTTTTGATTACTATTTATTCATGAATTTATATGGGTTCTAAAGTATATTCATTGATATATATAATTTGCAATATTGTTGAGTAATCTAGTATATCTTGGCTACAATGCTTTTTGGGTCACTTTTGTTGAGTTATAAGTTGGGTTCTAGTTGAAAGAAGTATTATATGTTATAATATGATGAATTAGTCTTGGTTGATTAAGATATCTCAATGGCATTTAGGTTGCAATTAGAGCTCCCACCACATTATGGCATTTGCTACACATACCATCATCTGTTTTCCCTGTATCAGTGAACCGTATAGCAGATATGGACTTATAATTAAAGAAAGGCTTTTAAAGAAGGGTTTGGTCTATTTTTGAGGCAAAGTTGTGGTGAAAATTAGGTCCAGTAGTAGAAAGTCGACACACTCCCAATTGATAAGGTCTTATACTTATGACCTAGGCTCAAGATGTTCATATCTGCTCTTAGGCAGAAGAGACAAAGTTTCTTCAATGTCAAGTGCTAATGCAAGAATACCTAAGGTGGCTCTTAAATATTGTCTACTTCTAATTTCTTCCTCCTTGGTTCCTTAATAATCATAAAGTTTATTTTATTATTCCTTTTCATTCTACATTTTCTTGTTTTCTATTTCATTATTTGTTTGATTTTCATGTAGGCAAAAGAGGCATTTGAATTTATGGTACAAGCTATGTCAAATTCTCTAAATGAATAGAGCCGGTTATAGTTGATGAAAGTAGCTGGTGTATTGGCGTGCACGTTTTTTATTATTCCATCAGCTGGTGTTGTTGATGCTCTCAAAACATGTACTTCCTTATTGAGGGAGTGCAGGTACTCTATCCTAAATGGCTAAACCGCTTCATGTATTTAGTAATTGACACCAACTTCAAAAGAGAACTAAACAGAACTAAATCTTATTTCAACCAACTTTGGAACTAATCTTATTTAAACTTTGGAATCCTTATTCTATTTGCTTGTACATTTGCAGATTAAATGTGGAAACTTGTTTGAAAATAGAGTTGGAATGGTCTGCAAGCTGAAGTTGAGAGTTCTAAAATTTCAGAATTCTCATTAAGTCAGATATATTTCGAAGTGCTGGTGCTCATACTAAATGTTGTGGTTTGGCTTACGAGAGGAATGGATGGTGGAATGGTAGCTTGATTGGCGTATTGTTTTCTGGCCTTCCCTATGCATCCAGTCAGTCAGTCACGATAACCACCTGAATATGCTCACCACCTGCTCAACCATTTTCCAAAACCAAAACCAAGGAATAAGCGAGCAAGTGCTTGCACACCCAAGCAGCTCCCAGCGCATATGCGTCTCCTCCCAGTCCCCCAAACCACCTTTCTTGGCCTTGCCCAACCCATATTTCACACACCTAACACCGCCAGTAACCCTGCAACCACTTGCAGCCATTGCCCACCACACACTACCCCCTTTTTCTATCCACTCCAGTCACTTCCTAGCCATCACCCACCACCACACTGCCCCGCCCCCTCTAGCAATCTTTTCCCTCCCACCATGCCACCACCAAAGCTGCCCCCCACTATACCCATGCCACCCTACCCTCCCCGCGCCCCAACTACCTTTCTTGGCCTTGCCCAAGCTAGATTTCACCAACCTAACACCCCCAGCACCCCAGCAACCACCCGCAGCCATCAAGAAAATCACATAAATTGATTGTTCAGAATCAAGAAGTCAGCTCATTGGACTCAACTTATTTAAAGTGAACCATATTTTTGCAACTCACTAATGTAATTTATTGATTCTAATTTAGGTTTTCAAATGCTTCAAGGTTTAGATGTTCTGTCCTCAATGTTATGTTGTGGGGTCATGTTTTGTTTTGGTAAAAATATTGTACAAGAAATGGCTAATAACAGCAATTGTATTAATAAAGTGTTTTTTTGCTTATAGTAAATCTTGCATCTTTTAAATTGATGCCTTGCATGTATAAAATATTATACAAGAACAAAATATATTGTTCATGATACAAGGGTAAGAAACTATGTGATAAGAGTGTAATTTACATATTTTTTATTCCTATCATATTATGTTTTTGTTATGTTTTATGCCTAATTGAGTTGATTAGAGTTTATTTTGTAAGTTTGGCATATTTGGATAGACTTTAGGAAATAATTGAGAAAAGACTAGGAAATTCCAGATTTTCCAGATTTTTCGTTATTCTGACCCGTGCTATGTTTTTCAGGTTTTTCAGGGAGCTAGATTCCTCAATTGCAAAAGTAGTCTTCAGAGAAATTAAAGTATACGAATCAAGATTTTCAGGAAGGTATTATGGGCAAGAATCCGAGTTCGTTTGGGTTCTCAGTAGTTGTTGCAAAACCGGACCTGGAATCCTAGTCGCAGAAGGATTCCTTAGCTGAGCAGTGAATCTTCGAACGGGCCTAACTGGAGCGTCAGATATCGAAAACGGGTGATTCAAAAGCCCAGATTCATCTACACATCCTAAAATACAATTGTTATGAAGTGATGGAGCCCAGAAAAGATCTTTTACATGGCGAGAATCCTGGTGCAAGTTGGAGACGAATTCTGGAGTCCATATCTGATCAGATTTTATCAAATCTGGAAGTCTATCTTCTAGGAAACGTCCAGGAAAGGAATTCCGTGATTCTTGGGGAAGAATTAAGGAAAACACATGTTATTTAATTAGAATTTTTTAGGTTAAACGGGGGGAGGACAGTAGAGTTTGAATTCTGTAGAGTTTTTGCGTTCTAGATCAAGATGTGCGGCTAATTTCCTTCTTCAGTTCAAGGGGATTTTGAAGCCTAAATTCATGTCATTGGTGTAGCCTAACTTCAGTAACATTGTTCTTAATCTTGTTTTTATTGGAATTGTTTATGTTATTCTGTTTTAATTGTTTATAATTTTCTGTTTGGGTGATTTAGTAATGGCCTGCTGAATTATTTCATCAGAATTTTGTCTGTTAGAATTAGGAATTGTGATCCGTAATTGTCCTTTTTCTATTCAATAAGTGACACATGATGATAGCTGATTATGGACAAGTTTTCGGTCTATTGTCTTGAATAACATAACCTAAGTTAAATAATCTGAGCTTGGGTGATTGTTGCTTAGATTGATCTATTCTCCTAATTCTTAAGGCTGCCATTGAATTAAATTTAGAGAGCTTGTTCTAGGTTGTTCAAGGGTTAGTATCTACTCGAAGAGCTTGTTTCGGTAGTGACAAACTAAGGGAGAATTCGGGTAATAGAGCTTGTTGTTTCCTAGGGTCAGTAGTTTCATAATGATGAGATAGAACAGGTGTTACGGTTACTTTATGTCCAATGCATGTTTAGGTGGATCTTGAACCGAGAGCGATTGTTTAACCTGATATTTTATTTCTCTGTTCTACTTTAGTTTGCTTTGATTACAAATCCCCCTTCATTACTGTTGTCAAGTTTACTATTTAGAGTTTAATTTGCGTTTCTGTTGTTTTTAGTGTTTTAGAATATAGAAATTAATCGAGTCATTCCCTGTGGGATCGACCCTTGCTTGCCCTTTATAAAATTCATTAGTTCGGTCAGTAAGGTTAATTAATTTGGTGCATTCGGCACGCTACCACTATGCATAATATATGATACAAGAACAAAATATTATCCAAGAACAGCATGATATCTTTAGCGTGGATTATAAACGAACAAATATAAATTATATAATACAACTTTACGATATAACATCTTCAAACTGTCTATTCTTTTCACCATGGTCTTCACCCATTATTCTTCATTCATGAGTTTGAATCTACTGGATATGGCCTATAAGCGATTGACATTTCACTGTAATTCTAGAAAATGTAAAAAAAAAAAAGACTTAAGAAATTAATTGTACACCAAAAAGAAAAGGGCAGAAAGTTAATGAATCATACCTGACTTAATATATGAACTACTTCTTCACATCCTTGGAAGTTAATCGTATCTTGAAAAGGTTCATTTGCTTGCTTGGTTTCTTGGGAACCCTATCATACAATCGATTTAGGGACGTCGCAACACACATTTTTTCATGAAATTTCTTTTGTTTACCTTTACGTGCATTTTGTTCGAGCTTCGATTGCTTCCTTTTGAAAGGAGGTTGACCTTTGCAACGAACAGCCTGGGGAGTTAAAATTTTATTGCTTGCCTCTGTGGAATTAGCGTGAACACTATCAAAATTTGATCCACTGTGACATGACATGTCACCATGTCTATCAATCCCCCAAGCACATTCATTTGATAGTAATTTCTTCTTCATGTCAGTAATCATATGCATCACCATATTACTATCATCAATATTGGTTGAGGCTAAATTAGCCACCTCAGAAAATGAATTAGACGACTGATCAAACTATTCTCCTTCAGCAGTCGTGCTCCAGCTATTATAACTAACTCTAATCTTCGTGTGACATCTATATACATTTTTCCTCCACCTTCTTAAAATGAACTTTTCAGGTATATGATAAATCTCTTTATGAAGCAACACCGCTATTGCATGTCGACAAATAATCCCTCTAAACTCAAACAATCGACAGTTGTAACGAACATCACAACCATGATCATTATAGCAAACCACAAAAAGCACACTATGACATGTCTCCCCAACCACGACAACTTCCTTTACAACATATTCTATTTTAAATTCAGTGGTCCAGAAAGAAGATATCTCACAATGCAACTTAGCAGTAAGCTCTTGCTGAAACTCTTTGAATTTTGCAGTCGTATATGCCTCCTGAAATTGTTTCTCCATTGGATAACGGGTTATGCAAGGAATCCATGATTTCCATGATCTAAAATCAGCCTCCTTTCTTTTTTTGCTTTATCAGACAGAGCATTCTCATACCGTTCTACAAACTGTTTCAAAGTGGTTTTAGAATTTATATACCCATCAAAGAATGCATGCATACTTTCATACCGTTGAGTGGTACCTACCCAAAAGGTGTCTTTTATAAACGCTGGCACCCAACGTTGTCTTTGATTATACAGTCCAAGTAACCACTCATTGTTGTGAAGGTTGTATTTATCAATGAATCCAGTCCAACGTTGATCGAACTCCTCACGTGTCAATGAATCATACACAGCATTTTGCAAAGCAAACTTAATACGTTCGTATTCGCTATAACCCCTTAAATTTTCTTGTAATTTCTTCATTATATACCACAAACACCATCTATGCCGTGTAGCAGGAAACACAATCTCAATTGCATTTTGCATTGCCTTGTCTTGATAAGTGATTATTGCATTTGGAGCACAATTCCACATACATGCAAGCCAAGATTCAAAAAGCCAAACAAAGTCTTCGTGTCCTCATGGGAGATTAACCCACAACCTAAGAGTGTTGAATGCCCATGATGGACAACACCAACAAACGCCGCAAATGGCATATCATACTTGTTGGTCAAGTATGTAGTGTCAAATGTGACAACGTCGCCAAATTCCTTAAATGTAGCCCTACTTCTTGCATCCACCCATATAACATTCTGTAATCGACCCTTCTCATCTAAATCCATCATGTAAAAGAAATTTGCATTATCTTTTTGCATCTTCAAAAAATATTTTTGGATTGCATAAGCGTCCCCGGCACCAAGTGGCATCCTTCTAACTTTTTCAATATAGTTCCTATAATCTTTTTGCAAGAAAGTCAAATTCTCAGGACCGCCTGCTTTAACTAACATGGAATTGAAATTTTTATTCGGCCTAATCCCAGCCGTATCATTTACTGCAAGTCTCCTTTTCAAGTATGGTTGTATACCACGATTGCTCCTGAAATATCTAGTTTTCGTTGGGCTACTAAGCTCATGGTTATGATTCAACCCCACTGAACATATTTTCCATTTTCCATTACCACGTATGGCTACACCAACCCAAGCCTTACAATCTGTCTTTGTCACTGGTACAATTTAAAAGCATTTCGGGTGTTACTACTCGACTTCCCAATACAAGAACAAGCTAGTGCTGCGTTTGTCATCTCTCCATCATCTCCTTTCCTTGAGGATCTTATAATAACTTCAAACCCCATTCTATTCCCATAACTTCTATAGTATTGGAGAAGATTATCAAGTGAATCAAAAACCATCCCAGGTTTCGGCTCCCATTCCTCATTTGCACTTCCTCTATCTTCAACTTCATCAAATTGATTATCCTGATTCGTTTATATTATAATACCCAGAATTAGAATATTATAAGATAACAAACATGATAGAAACAAAACCATCTAAATTTAACTTGTACGTATACAAAAATTTATCATTTATCATACAAACATGGGTACTCATTGGTACATAATAATAACTTCGTTTCATTACAATGCTCACCCTTTCAGTATTAGAAACTGAAGCCTTTAACTGTTCATTTATCTCCTCCATTGTCTGCTCCTTCATGTTATCACCTGCTTCTCCTCCTCCTCGCAAAACCCTTAACAACTTAAATTCATTTTGAATGCAATGAACTAAACTAAACTTGTGTATTAATAATTAAGAAAAAACAATTAATAATTACAGTTAAATCAGGAAGATAATCTATTACATTTATGCAGAAAGTTCTATTCAGCACTCATGTTTCAGTACACGGGTACTCTCTACGATTCCCATTTATCCACATGTAGCAACTATATGTAAAGACACAACAATCCAAACCATATAAGCTAGCACATCAAATCAAAGTAGTAACAACTAACCTCCTAGTTGTAAGAACTAAATGTTTTGTAAGATACCAAGGAACATCTCTCCTGGATATATAACAAGAAACTAATTTTTAACAAGAAGGTAGAAAACAGGAAGAAACATCCTTATGAAATAAGGGGCAAAAAGACAAGTGCCTTTACAGCAGGATATTTGCTATGAGTTACCTAAATCGAAGGAAACAAAAATGACAAAACAAAGATGTTTCTTGTGTGCTCTTGAAAATTGGGGAAAGACAGTCTAGATGGTTACTTTAGCCATTATGATAACTAATATAAAAGATTTCTAAGTGTCTTGCTGAAAAGTACAATATTAGTCCTCAAGAAAAAGGTTCCAGGCGTTACTAAAACCAGTCACCAAGTCATCTGATTTTCATCTTTTCTTCCCCAAATTGTGCAGTTCCCTTTCACTGTTTTACATTTGCACAAAATTTCCTCAATTTATTGGATTTACATAGCTCCTTTTTACTATAATATTGTTTATCATAAAATTTATACACACTTATACATGGTTCTCAACTCAAAAGCACCAAGCAAGTGTTGTGCTCCACTTCTCCCACCAGCAGCAAGTAAGTAAGAGAGACCATTGAGTGAGTAAGCTCTTACCACTCAAAAGGAACTCTCACTGGTCAACGACAGAGACAAATGCGGCGGTGACAATGGATGTCACAGCTGGCAGTTCAGATGCTCAAATTCGAATGGGTGATGTGGGTTTTGAGTATGATTTAATTTGGGAGAAGATTTAGGTTATTAAGATTGGGATTTGAGAGACAAGATTTAGGTTATTAAGATTGGGATTTGGGAGAGAAGATTTTAAGTTATTAAGATGGAGATTATGGAGGCAAAAATTCATTCTGTAAAGTGTAAACCCAGTGCAAAATTTTTTCAGATTTTTTTTTTTTACTGTCTGACATGGCAAGTGACTGACGTGGCAGATGAATTGGCACTGCCATGTCAGACGCCATGTCATGTCGTAGGTTGGTTAGTAAAATCAGCAGTATGCATAGTATTTCTGTAAAAACTAAGGAGAATGGAGAAATAGCCAAAGAGAGTTGATTATCCAAGGTTGGCTAGCACCTACCAAGGGTAATAAAGTTATTTATATTATTATCATTGAATTAGATTCAATGGAGGGTTATATTAGTTATTATGAATAATTTAAGAGTTAAATTGCTAATTGGAATTAAATGGAATTCCAATTCATAATTAATCATTTTCTTTATATTAAATTGAATTTAACAATGGGTTCTAATTGTAAACATATGAACAATTTAAGGGTTAAATTGTTATGTAAACAATTTAAGAGTTAAATTTTTAATTGTGATTAAATGTTAATCCAATGTTATTATTTAAAGAAATTTAATAACTTCATAATAATTATGGAATTATCTACAACTCTAAAACAATTATGGAATTGTTTAAGGAAGTCCAAAACAATTATTGAATTGTTTACAAGGCTACATATATAAAGAAAATGATATATCAATTTTGAGATAGAGATAAGAAATTTCTAAGAACCCTAAATGTCTCTCTTGGCCTAATTCTTCTTTTACCTTAGTGTGGATACTCTTTTGTTTAATTTCTCTTGAAATGAAAAGTCTCCAAGGTTTCTAAGGACTTAAGGTAACAAGTTATACCTTATTTGTTTTCAATTTGATTGAAAAGTTTTCCAAAATAAGAATATACATGTTATAGTATCACATGCATTATTCTCCATGCATTCCATCTTTCAAATGGTATCAGAGCCAAGGATTTGATCCTTATTTGTCTAAAATTGGCCAAAAAGTTCATGTTCATATGTTAAATAATGTTGTGTAATTTTAAAAATTTTGATTTGTGAAGTTATATGTTAACTTGCTTTCTAGGAGTTGTAGATCCATGCATGTGTATCCTTTATATGCCATAAAAATTTGTTTTTGATCATGTTGGTTGACTTACGAAATTCGGCCATGGCATAAGTTTTTAAAATCTTTAATTGCACTTTATGTTCTTATGATTTTTGTTTAAAAAACATGATGGTTATGGCACAAACATCAAGATTTAATTGAAATTTTAGTGTTTGATTGAAGTTGGCCAAATGAGTTTTGGGTTAAAATTTTGGTTGCTCAATATTTACGGCTTGAAGAACATGATTCTTGGTGATTAGGACATTGTATGGATGCTAATATGTCAATTTTGATGAAAATTAATGTTGTTCACATAATTTTGATTATGTGAAATTTAGGCCATGACAAGTTTGTAAATTAATTCTTGATTAATTAGCATACTTGTTTAGACAATTTAAAAGTTTTAATGTTTTAATAGTGATTAGAATGTTCATGGATGCATGGAGATGAATTTTGTTCATGTGAGAGATTATTGCATGTTTTTTAATTAGGTGTAAAAGGGTTGTTTGATCTTCTTTGGCGTAATTTGTCATACTACATTATGTTTGTTGAATATGTGATTTAATGGACATTAAGGGTATTAAGATAATTTCCCTTAAAGAGTTAAGGATAAAATTGTCTTTGTGCCAAAAACATGGAAAGGTAATGTGAACACAATTTAACTGTTTATTATGTTATTGATAAGATTAATTGAATTGATCATTAATGTATATTGATATTCCATGTGATAAGATAAGCATAAATTTACTCCACCAACTTTTCATTGCCAAATATTGGTTGTATAATTGCTCATTTAATGTAAGTGTTACATTATCCCCTAAAGTTTCATTAATGATTATTAATGGGCAATTTATTATATATAATTGATAAATGGGGTATATATGTGTTATATTAATACAATGCATATTTGTTACGTTTGATAACATGTGATGCCGTATTTAAGCATCTAATATGCTTGTACGATTTATGCATATTAATTATGCAATTGTTTATAGTTAAGTTTTGATATTTATATGAAGTGTTGAAACTTAATTTTATGGCATGACATTTAGTTTTAGGTTTGTAGTTTGGGTTTATGTTTAATATTTAATTGATACATATGGTGGATATGTATAGGGTAGATATTAAAACATTAACCTAAAACAAAACCTAATCTTTAAATCTTCCCTAATTAAAAATATTAAGTCTAAGCCTTCCATTATGAGTCAATTAATTCTTTGCCATAGAATTAGAAATCCCAAGATTTCTATTATGTGGGGATGCTAATTTATGACATTGAATTGATTGTCTTAGTTCTTGGATAGAAATTCCCATTGTACCTAAGATTTCTATTATGTGAGGGTATAATAGGAATTCTATTTTAAGAAAGCATAATGGGTCGGATTTAACTAGTCTAGGGTACCAAGATTTCTATTATGTGAGGTATCCGAAACTAGAGGCAAGGAAATGAATCATAGCTTATATGGTGATATAAAAGGAAATAGTTTCCTACTTATTGAATTTAATGGACCAAAATTTCTATTATGTGAGATTATTAAATTTGATAAGAATTTGATTCCCCCACTAGAAATTTTAACCCAGCAAAATTTTTGAATCTTTATCCAGGGAAGTATAGGATTTGAATAAAATAGTGGGAGCTAATTAAATTAGCTTAATAAAAGACATATGTGACAAAACACTCATAATTTTTTTTTTAATTCGTTGCAGCGTCTCTCTGGATGAGAACAAAAAGTTAGTTGGTCGTAGTAATTTCAATGATTGGTTGAGGAAACTGACAATAATATTGAATTTAGAAAACGCAGCCTACGTTTTAGAAATGCCCATGCCTGAACCTCCTCCTTCTGATGCTCCTTCTGATGAGCATAATGAATATAAAAAACGGAAGGAAGATGAACTTAAAGCTCGCTCTTATATGATGGCATCGATAAGTGATGAGCTCTAGAGAAAGTGTGAAGAGATGAAAAATGCTAATGAAATTTACCTCGTGTTACAAGAGTTGTACTATGAAAATTCAAGGATAAGACATTATGAATTAAGTTCAACTTTATTTGGAATGAAGTTGGAAGACGGTATGCCACCAAAAGAACATGTCATGAAAATGATTAATATTCTGGGGCAATTACATGCCATGAAAATTGAAATGCCAGAGACCCTCAAGGTGGATTTAGTTCTTTAATATCTACCTTCAAGTTTCACACCTTTCATCAATAATTACCATCTCAATAGGTTTGAGAGAAAACTTCTTAATTTCTTGAATGAGATTCAATAGTTTTATGATCAAGAAAGAAAAGGAAAAAGGTAGGAGGTTGTTAGTATGGTTTCTTCCAGTAAGACAAAGAAGAAAAAACCCAATGAAATTCCAAAAGAAATTGGGAACAAAACCCAAGGGAAAAGGGTTTAAGAAAAAGACTGCACCTCAAGCCAATAAATCTAAAGAAATGGCCAATGCTTTTGGTGCAAAGAAAAAGGGCATTGGAAGAGGAATTGTCCTATCTATATAGAAAGTCTTAAGGAGACTAAAGCTCTTCTCATTGAGAAGACTGGATCAAGTATGTCCCAATGCTATGTCATTGAATTTGAATTAAATTTTAGTTCAAATAATTCATCCTGGATATTAGATTCAGTTGCTACTTCACACATTTGTGTTTGTTTGCAGGATCTAGAAAATAGTTCTGCTATGGCAAAAGATCAAGTCATGTTAAGAATGGCGAATGGAGCAAATGTTGTTGCCAAAGCCATAGGAACATGCAGTTTGATGCTTCCACTAGACACCTTTTGTATTTGTGCAATGCCTTGTATTTTGCAAAAGCCACTAGAAATATAATTTTTTTTTTCTGTATTATGTAAATATGGTTATGGTGTGTAGTTCAATAGAAATGAATGTTTAGTTTATTTTGGAAATAAACTTGTTGGCAAAGCTATCAATACAAATGGTTTGCATGTGCTAGAATTAAATGGCCACAGCATAATGAATTCCATAACTAATAAACGAACTGGAAATGAAGTTAATCCTAAATTACTTTAGCATCATAGATTAGGTCATATAGGAGACAAAAGAGTAATCTAGTTAGGAGAAAGTGGACTTTTAAGTTCATTGGGTTCAGAACCCTATTCGACCTATGAATCTTGTCTTCAAGGAAAAATGACCAAGTTACCCTTTAAGAGTAAAGGGGAAAGGGCCAAAGAATTATTGGAATAAATACGTATAGAAGTATGTGGACCATATAATGAAATGGCCAGAGAAGGTTTTCATTACTTCATTACCTTTACTGATGATTATTCAAGTATGGGTATTTGTATCAAATCAGAATCTTTTGAAAAGTTCAAAGAATTCGAGAATGAAGTAAAGAAACAAACTGGAAAGAGTATTAAAATTCTATGATCAGATCATGGAGGTGAATTCATAAGTACGGGATTTCGAGATTTCCTAAAAGAAAATGGAATTATATCACAATTAACTCCTCCATTTACACCACAACACAATGGTGTATCTGAAAGGAGAAATTGTACTTTATTGGATATGGTACAATTGATGATGACTTTTACGGACTTGTCGATTTACTTGTGGGGGTATGCCTTACAAATAGCATTGCATATTTTAAATAGAGCACCATCTAAATCAATCCAAAAAAGACGATATGAAGTATGGTGTGGCAAACCAGATAGTCTTAACTATTTAAAGGTTTGGGGTTGTTCAGCTTATGTCAAGACTGTCAAAACAGATAAGTTGAATGTAAGATCTAAAAAAGGCAAGCTTATAGGGTATCCTAAAGAAAGTTTAGGATATTATTCTTACTTCCCTACTGATCAAAGAATCTAAATCAGTAGAAACACACATTTCCTTGAGAAAGAATTCTTGGAAGAAAGAGGTGCAGAAAAAAAAATTGAACTCAAGAAATATTCCGAAGAATCTCAAATCGATAACACTCATATAGGTGAACTAGATCAAGAACCTTTAACCCATGACACAACGGTTCTAGCCCATAAATCTTCTAGAATATCTCGAACTCCAGAGAGATATTATGGTTTTCTTCATGAAAAAGTTTTTGAATCTTTTTCAGTGGGAGAAGTTGATCATGGAGATGATCCTAAAACTTATGAAGAAGCGATATTAGATATCGATTCTAAAAGATAGCTAGAAGCGATGAATTATGAAATAGAATCCATGCACACTAATCAAGTTTGGACACTTGTTGACCCTCTAGAGGGAATAGTTCCTATTGGTTGTAAATGGGTCTTCAAGAGAAAGGTTGGCAAGGATGGAAAGGTAGAGACCTATAAGATTAGACTGGTAGCGAAAGGTTATACTCAGAAACAAGTCTTGGATTATGAGGAAACTTTTTCACCAGTTGCAATGCTTAAATCTATTAGAATCATGCTAGCCATAGTAGCACACTATGATTATGAAATTTGGCAAATGGATGTCAAGACCGCGTTCCTCAATGGATTTATTGAGGAAAACATATACGCAAAAACCTGAAGGTTTTGTATCCAGTACTAAAAGACATAAAGTGTGCAAATTACATAGATCCATTTATGGATTGAAGCAAGCTTCCATAAGTTGGAATATCCGGTTTGATGAAACGATCAAGACTTTTGGGTTCATAAAGAATCCGAATGAACCATATATATATAAGTGGGTAAAAGACATGTCTCGATTTTCCTCATATTATATGTAGATGACATATTGTTAATGGGAAATGATATTGACATGATGATCAAAGTTAAGATGTGGTTGTCAAAGGCTTTCTCAATGAAAGATTTGGGAGAAGCAAATTACATCCTAGGAATTCGCATCTATAGAAATAGAGCGAAAGGATTGATAGGGTTATCTCAACGCATGTATATAGAGAAAATGTTGAAAAAGTTCAACATGCAAGACTCCAAAAGAGGCTTTTTGCCTTGCGGTCATGGACTACATCTTTATAAGGATATGAGCCCTAAGACTGATTAGGAGTGACAGCGGATGCATAATATACCTTATGCTTTAGCCATAGGTAGTCTTATGTATATAATGCCATGTACAAGGCTTGATATAGCCTATGTTGTAAGTGTTGCGAGCAGATATGAATCAAATCCAGGAGAGAAACACTGGTCAACAGTTAAAACAATCTTTAAGTACTTGAGAAGGACTAAAGATTTACTAAGTTATGGAGGTTCAGAATTAAAAATGCAGGGATACTCAGATTCTGATTTTCATCCAGATGTGGATGATTCCTGATTCATCTTTACATTTAATAGAGGAGTAGTTATTTGGAAAAGTTCCAAGTAGTCGACCACTACCGACTCCACTCTAGAAGCTAAATGTATTGCCGCTTCAGAAGGAGCAAAAGAAGGTGTGTGGATTCACAAATTTGTAGCCGAACTTGACATGGTTTCGAACATGGGTTATCTGTTAACCTTGTTCTGTGATAATAATGGTGTGATTGCACAAGCAAAGGAACCAAGAGAACAACAGAAATCAAAACATATTTAGCGTAAATATCACTTTTGAGAGGGCTTATTAAAGTTGGAGAAATTTTTGGTGCGGAAAACACCTTCAGCGAATAACATAGCTAACCTACTTACTAAAGCGATGACATAGAAGCAATTAGATCATCATCTTGAGAAGATGTGTATTAGATACCACAATGATTGGCTCTAGTGCAAGTGGGAGTTTTGTTAGTGTATGCCCTAGGAACCAATCGTGTCATCGGTTCCAAGGTATTATGTTTTGTATATGTATATGTTAATGTATATATTTTGTATATACATTTCTATCTTATCAATAGAAGAAAGTGTTCTTATTTGACGTGTGGTTTATTGCTTCACTTATATATATGTATTACTATTGGAGTAGGTGCCCTAGAGCCAATCAATTATTATGGAATTGACTTTTTGTAATAATGTTTATTAATCAATAAAAGGCATTATCTACTATATCATGTAAACCATAGTTGTATGTATTGATATATGTCCTTAGAATGGTAGAACCATGATAAGGGTATCAAGTATTTCAAATCTTGATAGTGAGAACCCTATGAGCACATATGGTGGCCATTCTAGAAACGTCCATAGTCCTAGTACTATTCTGACCAAAGGCACAAATAATATGGTAAGGCTATCATAGTATTGAATGACCTTGTCGAAAGGCAGTGACTGATCTCACTTGTCAAGGTTGTTTACTAATAGCCTAGTGCAATACATGGGTGCTTGCTGTAGGCAAGTTCACTGGACTGACCCACCAAAAGATTCCATATAGATGGTAACCCCAGTTCTATGGAACAAATCCTCTAACGAATGGTGGTGCATGTGATCCTTAGACTTGAGATCACTGGAGCACCTTATGCACTGATTGCTATAGTTTGACACTAGCCCAACGCAGTTCTATTCAGAGCTGTCAATACGGTAGTGATTGACTGTGTAACACCTACTGAAAACTAGTACAATGCATGCAATTAACAATGGAAAATTGGGCCCAAAAGTTTCTTCTCATTACAATTCACATGTCTTTTATACACAAAAGTTACTGTTTACAAAAGTGCATTTCAAAAGACAAAATAGGGGAACAGAGTAGCTATTGCTCCTCGCGCGCCGATGCCCCTCCAACCGAATTATCACCTAGAACCTGCATCCACAAAGGAAAATAACGGGTGAGCACAAATAATGCCTCAAGTAAAACTCTCTAACCTGTCGTCCCCGTGTGTGACTCTTAATTCTTTCCTTTTCTAATTCTGTTTCTATTTCTGTTTCTAATAACATCATGGCCTCATCTTACCGGAGGTACGGCCGAATGGCGTTCACATAGCACCATTTCACTCTCTATGGCTATCGGGTGGAATTCACACAGTACCAACCCGGTCTTAGTGACTACCGAGTGAGGATCACAAAGCACCAACTCGGTTCCTCCTAACTATCGGGTGGAGATCACCTAGCACCTACCCGTTCCTCATGAATTTTGGGTAATGATCACCAAGCATTTACCCATCTCTAGTCACTATCGGGTGATGATCACAAAGCATCACCCCGCTTCTACTAGCCATTGGATGATGATCACAAAGCATCAACCTACATATCTTCTTAACTAATCGGGTAGTGGTCACAAAGCATCTACCCATTTCTATTACTCATTGGGTGACGATCACTAAGCATCGACCCATCTCTCTAAGGCTATTCGGATGATGATCACAAAGCATCAATCCGATTCCCATAACGGTCGGGTGATGATCACAAAGCATCATCCCAACTACACTACTCTTCTAACTCATTCTATTGTAGCATTTTTCAATGCTCTCTACCCTAGAGTAATTTTACCCACTAAGCTCTCTACTCATAGGGTATTTCTATACACAAAGTTTCCTACTCTTTCTTAGGTCACTTTTCAATGCATATAACAATGCACATGGATGATTCATCTCTACTAATGCACTTGTGAAATGCCAACATGTAATGTTGCAAGAATTAAGGTTCATTACTACCACTCAACCTCTATTAGGCATTTCATCAAACAACTCATGTGCACTATAAAACTATCTCATAGCCATGAATCTAAAACTTTTCCTAACCATCCAAAATGGGGAAAAACCCCTTCACAAAGCCATAATAACCTGCCATAGAAAACACTTCCAAAAAAGGGTTCCATAATACCCCTTAAATTCCATCTCAACTACCTTGCCAAACCAACACCCATTTCTCAAATTTGCAAGGTAAGAACATTCACAAAGCATAGAAATTTCCATTCAATACTCCATACATGGCATATTACATGCACATCACATACATACATCCTTTCTATCAAAACCCTAATCAAGAAATTTCATGAATCTCAACTTGGGTTGGGTTTTACTTACTTGCTATGGAGAGACTTCACCAATCTTCTTCCTTTCACTTGTTTAGCTTGATAACTCCTCAAATCTTAACCAAAAGAATGAAAACCCTCAAACTCAAATATGGGTTAAAACTCCCAAATCACACAACTTAAGAAGAAATCCTTACCTTAGGAAGCCTTAGGTTGTTTTTCTACCCCAAAATCACTTCAAAAACCCTTGAAAATCTTTGATCAAAAGAAAAGAGAAATTGAGAGGAGAAGAATGAAGAGTCACGTTTTTGAGAAGAAGAAATGAAGGGTTCTTTGATTCTAATTCCTTTTAATGAAATAAAAACACAATCATTCCCATTTTGCCCTTACTCTTCTTTGGAAATCCCATCCGTATCCTTTGATTCATTACAAACTCACCCCCATCTCAACATACTCTCCATGAAAAATCCTTACAATTCACTCCCACTTTTCCTACTAATTAGGGGTAGAAAGGTCAAA